>JBBPBX010014504.1:11046-50806 GCA_038048925.1 Garcialebias charrua
ATCGTTCAGTTGAAACACAGAATAATGAGGCTAGCTAAACTACCTCTCCGGTCCTTCTCCCCGGTCCTCGAGGCCTGCCAATCCCGGGGTTTTCCTGAGAACGTGGCCGGATTGGTGCCTGGTCCGGGCCGCTGTCCCGCCATCGATCTGCCCCCACTCGTCTCGGTCCTCCACGGTGGGGGCTAGCTGACTGAACACGAACAACAACGAGAGAAAGGAGAAGAGCACGCACAGGAGACATGCGTGAAGATAGCATCGCATTTTGGGTTTCGCATTATTGTAGTCGCTCAAAAAAAAAGTTTCACTTTTCTTTTCCTGTCACCATGATGCGAACAGTGCATCACTACCAGAGCCATCACTACTGCTGCACCAGATCAGGGCCCAGGGGCGGAGCCAGATGGTGTTTACAGTTTTACGCCCCGCCCACCTCTGATGCACGTGCTCCGGTCAACATGTCTTTTTCATTCATTCAACCTTTATTTAGTCAGGTTAATATCATTGAGTCTCGAGGGCTCATTTACAAGAGGGACCTGTCTACAAACAAAGAATGATGACAACAGCAACAGTAGAGTTTCCTTAAACAATCAACAATAGACAAACATAAGAGAAATACAGATTTAATTTTTTTAAACAAATTACAGTAAAACAAAGTATCAAAACATTACAGTAAAAGGCAGATGTGGAAAATCAAAAACAGGAACATGTCTGCATTGGTTTTGGCCAGGATTCCAACAGATTCTTAAAGCCATTTAGAGAGGTCAAGGTTAAAAGTTTCAGATCTTTTTGTAAGATATTCCAGGAAACAGGAGCAGAGTAGGACAAGGCCCTTTTGCCAAGTTCAGTCCTCACTGAGGGAACACTGCAGGTAATCATGTCCTGAGAGCGCACGCTGTAGCTGCACTCACGCAAAGACATGTAGGAGGAGATGTATGAAGGCAGCAGACCAAGAAGTGATTTAAAGATGAAAATGTACCAGTGGAAGAGTCTGCGTGAGGTTAATGATGTCCAGTTAACCAGTGAATACAGGGTGCAGTGGTGGGTACGATAATCACAGCCAGTTATGAATCTTAGTGCACCATGATAGACAACATCCAACATCTGCAGGATGCTTGTAGGAGCATTCATCACCGTAATCAATGGAGGGAAGAAAAGTCACAGATACAAGGTGTTTCCTAGCATTCAGCATTTAAAGCAGAGGTCTAGTACTCCACCCACTAGCCTGCATGTTTCAAGTGTGCAAATGTGGCTGTTAGCAAAACATCTCGTGGACCACTGGATGGATTTTTATTAAACAGACAGTGAACTTTGGATATATCTAACAAGCAGTGGTGGAGAAAGTACTCAAACTCTGTACTTAAGTAAAAGTACAAATAAACAGATAAAAATGTACTCTAGTAAAAGTAGAAGTACCACAAGTAAATAAGTACTTGCTTTTAAAAATACTTATAGTATTTAAAGTAAAAGTACTTGCATGCTGAATGTACTACCTAATACAATGGTCTAAGTGTGACTACCATTTTCTGTAATAGGGTTGAGTCATTTTAATGAACAATGCTGCAGATAATTCATGTTTTTATTGTGTTTACTCCTTGACACAGTTCACACTTGGACTTGTGATTCTGTGCATCAGAATTTCAGGGATGACATGCAGAGTAAAATGCCATTAAGCAAAATAAGAAAGAGGAATGATAATGAAAGGTTTTATTTAACACAAATCAAAACCAATGTGTCATTTTAACTGCAGTAAACACATTGAAGTAAAAGTTGTCTGCCTGAAAAAAGGAGCATTAGAACTAACAAATGAACATCTGATCATTTCAACTCCAGTTTGTCACCAACTCTACTGTCTAGTCAACCTTGTAAAGGGTCAACAGTGAACAATATTTTAACTTCCTGACACCATTTTCAAAACTTGGACCCAAGTATCGAGTCATTTGGAGACATCTCTTGTCTCCTAACATCCCATGAACTGACGCATTTAAATATTGCAGCAATAATTTCTTGTTCAAGTGCAGAAGAAGTTGGTTTTCAAAGTTTTTGAGTCCTGTCCTGCTGAACTGAACAGTCTTTCAATAATCTTTCAATAAGGCCACGGGTGGCACCGATTACACCACTGCTAGCAAGGAGTCAAGTCCTCCAGGAGGGCTGTGATCAGTCATATATCGGGGGAATAAGCCACTGCGGCCAAAAGGATGGCCCAGCACAGAAAAGCAGCATCATCTGGCCAGGACTCTGCTTACACTCATCTGCAGGCCAGCTGTCACTCGTTCAAGGATAAACGTATTGGGTTGAGCCTGTTTCTGCTCAAAATATAGCAATCCTAGATTTGCTGAAGATCAGGTTTTTAATACATGACAAAATGTACCATTATGACATGTGGGAGCAAAGCTTTGCAGACTGGCCATTTAAAGATTACTGGTAATGTAACTGCACCTACAAAGATGGCCAAGGCCGAGTTTGTCCACTGTCCCAATGAGAAAGAACCAGATGTTGCTTGTTGTTTCTTCTCTTATTGAGCTGGAGGGCTGGGAGCCCGATGATGATCCCTGGTCTGAGCATATGAACGCTCCCCAGAGTGTGGATTTTTATTACTCAAGTAAAACTTCACCGAGCTCACTGTGTGTGAATTAGTTCTCCTGGAAAAAAGCGAGACTTACGATCTTCTTGAGGAAAGTTGTCATAAGAAGAGCTATATTTGCAGGACCATGTGGACCAAACTCTTATAGGACTAGGGTCTCTGTTGGAGTCAATGTGATTCATGGCAGTAATTTTGGGCGCAGCTATGGCTGAGTGGCTGGAGCAATCATCCTCTAATGGGAGAGTTGGGGGTTTGATTCCACCAGCAGCCCCATGCTGAAGTGTCCCTGGACACTGAACCTCTCATTTCCTCTGATGTGTGTCCCATCAGTGGATGAATGTGATCTAAAGAACAGATTAATCAGACATATAGTGTGTTATGAATGGGTAAATGAGGGCACACATTTTTGTTTTGTTTAGTTTTTTGAATGTCCAGATGACCCGACTTAACTTTTTTAGATTTTAGAGGGCACGGATAGTGTTGTAAATAGCTTTGAATGTCTCAATAGGATACTGTAGAAAGGCACATTTACCATTTACATCCTTGGTAGAGAGGAACGTTGGTTTGAGAGAGGAGTGAAGGAGGCAGTCTTTGTGAAAAGAACCCGTCCGTCGTTGAACAGGGGTGGAGGCCTCCATGTGTAACTGTCCCCCTCTTACAATGCTGTTATTGCATCACTCAGCCCACTGTGAATAGCAAGCGGCCATCAGGGCACAAATGCCCAATTGTTAGGGCACAATCTGTATTTAGACTGATGGTCTACCGTTTGCATGTGAACAACTAGTTCTGGCTGTCATCAACCAACAAACTGGTTGATCCACTACAAGAAGGTGCCATTTATAAGACTGAAGAGCCCAATACACTCCATCTGAAGCCGAGCAGTCGACCAGGGGTCACATGGTTGCGGGATGTTTGTTTTCACACAAACCTTTCAAAGTCCCCAAGACACAGGCCCGGAGCTTCTAGGAAATCCTTCCTGCTGCAGTATACGTCACTGCACACGTTAATTCCTGCCAGAGTCGCCACTCCATTCCTGCATCCAGTGACTGTCCACAAATCTATCATGAAGTCTACTGACTCCTCCATACACAATGTCTGAACAATCTCCTTCAGGAGTTTTTGGCCATTTGACTAATTTTGTGTGTTTGAAGAGTCGTACCGCTAAATATCGCAACACATTTTTACATTGACAAATACACCCACAAACTTCTGATCATTCACACACTTGGCACATGTGCTTGTGAGGAAAAAGTTTGGTTCAGGCCTCGTGTTGAGAAGACGTGGGTGAAGCGGCTCTGCAAACAAAATGACACCATTTTTGTCATGTACGGTAACTACGATAATGAGAGCCGATTTCTGCACATTGAATGGAGCAATGTGGGACCCTTGTGTTTGTTGCAGCTCTTCAGACTGAAGAAGTTTTTTGGATAAAAGACGAAATGTTTCAACAAGAAGAACCCGTCCAGAGGCCCTCACTCAACCTTGTTAGAGCCAGGATTACTGAACACGCATCAGGACATTTTTGGATCTACAACTTTTGGAGGCCCCAGCTGTTTACAGCCTCATCAAGCAAAAAAATGTCTACTTTCACCAATTTCATAGATACTGAGCTAACATTTGGTGTGGTATTTGCGCAAAGTTATCATCAACACTTAATCTGAGTACTGAGAAGCGAAACGTCTTCTGTTACAAATAAAGTCCAGTTGATCTTGAATTGAACGCCTTTTTGATTTATCATGTCCTGGACGACTGAGAATCTTCACCAGCAATCTGAGTACTACACATTGTGCACTACAGTATATATTTTAATCATTGACATTTACTGTTGAATTTCAACTATAAGCAAAATATCCATGCGAACCCACAAGACAGTTTAGTGAAACTCTCAGAAAATAATCACTGAATGTATCTTATTACATTTTGTAGTTAACACAGCCACCATAGTTACTGGTAATTGGGTTAAGAAGCCTGGGACGACCAGAAGTGGAAACTTGAAGAACTTTTATAGGAGCCCACATTTACCGTATGTGAAACAAACACATTTATCTCTCCATCACATTTATGTGATGAAAAGTGGTAAGTCTTCATCTGATCACAGCCAGGAGCTGATAAAATTCAATTCAGTTCAGTCTATAACACCAAGTCACAACAGAAGTCATCTCAGAGCACTGAACAAATGCATTCGTATACATAAAAATTCAATTACCGGGTAGTGTTTATCTAAAGTTGGGTAGTGTAGCCAGCAGATTGCATTGAGTCTTCATTTCGTTGCAGTCTCCCATCCTGAGCAAGCACAAGGCAACAGTGGAAAGGAAACACTCTCACGAGGAAGAAACCTCCAGCAGAACCAGGCTCAGGACAAGCAGCCATCTGCTTCGACCGGATCACTGACAGAGACTGTTTAGAAGAACAAGCAGCATCAGAGGTCAGTCTCAGGTCAACCTGCTCCTGCTGGACACAGGACCCGACCATACCAAGATGGGCCCGGTGCATATGGATGCCAACCTGTGTTAACTGGACATGCTGTAAGATCCTCCCTTAGACAGCTGCAGCAGACTGGAAGTTATGGAGCTGTAACTTTTGGAAATGGTCAGTTTCAGCCAATGAGAGGAGACCTGTTGAAGATAATGAGTTGGACCAGAAGAAATGGAGACTGAAGAGAAACCTCATACGCTTGTGTGTGTTTTTAAAGCGTAACTTTTCCTTTTCTTCCTAACCAGAGAAAGGAGGGGTCTGTAACCCTATTCTTCATGCAAAATAATAATAATAATAATGTCTATTCCTGTCATCTGCGTATGTTCCCATACACAGACGAAATTCGTCTCTGCATTTAACCCAACCACCTACCAGGTGGTGCAGTGAGCAGCCCGAAAGCGCCCGGGGAGCTGGAGAAATAGGTGTGCACTCATAGACACCCCAAGCTGGGTAGTGGCCGGGG
Source organism: Garcialebias charrua (assembly GCA_038048925.1). Classification (NCBI taxonomy): domain Eukaryota; kingdom Metazoa; phylum Chordata; class Actinopteri; order Cyprinodontiformes; family Rivulidae; genus Garcialebias; species Garcialebias charrua. Next base: position 16,563 of record JBBPBX010014504.1, read on the forward strand.
CACGAACCCGCGACCTTCGGATCCGTAGTCAAAAGCCCTGCCACTACACCATCTTGGCTCCTCCTATGACATGATAAAGTTCATGTTCAATCATCCAGGTATCAAATCCAATAATTCTCAGTGCTCATCTGGACAGATGACCACTGAGAATTATTGCATATGACATGATGTAATTATAGCTGGTCCTCTGCTTGAGACATGAACTATAGATCTATGCATGCACAACTATGACAGTAGATTTTTTTTTTTTTTTTAAACGTATGCACAACAGAGCTGGGGCTCTTTGACTGGAGACTCTTGTTTTTTTTCTTTAGGGCTTTGATGGTAATTACCTTCTGCTGCCCTTGGGTCATTTTGGCCAAGGGGTGACAGAAGGGTTTAGAGGACCAGCATTTATCTTGGTTAAGTTTCTTCTTTTTGACTTTTAATTCTTGGTGAGGGCAATGGTTAGTTGTCTTATAAACCTTCACTGTAAGTTTTTAAGTACACCTTTTGTATACTGTATATTTCACTTTTAATGAAATGTTTGCCTGCGTGCACAAAACTGAATCAGTGGATCCTGGGTGACTCCTAAATTCTGGTGAGTTACTTTAAACATTTTTCTACTGGGTTCTTTATTTGATACTGTACAGGGCATGTGCAGAGGTAGACCTTAAGGTCCAAGTGCTAATCTATCAACAAGTTGACGGCATCTTGACCTCTTCCCACTCAGTTCAAAATCCTATTCCTCCAGAAGGTCTGCGAGGACTAGACTTGACTGGTCTGAGTCGAGTAGGTGAGAACAGACCTGACCTTGGACCTCCCAGTTTTGGCTGGCTCAACGACAGGCAAAATTGCTGGTTGTTTTAATCAATAGTCAACATTGGTCAAAGGGGTCTGAGGTTGTAGCTTTCTAACAATTTGTTAAAAGTAATCAAAAAATCTGTGTGCATACACGGCTCGCACTGCACAGCTTATTGAGTGATATACTGAATTATTAACTTCAACTAAATCAAAACTGGTTTTAAACTAGTCATATTTAGATAATAGAAGGTTGCCGGTTCAAATCCTGGTCCGGGGGCCTTTCTAGGTGGAGTTTGCATGTTCTCTCTGTGCATGCGTGGGGTTTCTCCGGGTACTCCGGTTTCCTCCCACAAACCAAAAACATGCATGTTAGACTGATTGATAACTCTAATTGTCCCTAGGTGTGAGTGAGAGCGTGGATGGTTTGTCTCATTTGTCTCTATGTGTCCCTGTGATGGACTTGCGACCCGTGTACCCCGCCCCTCGCACTGTTATTGCTGGACATGGGCACCGGCGACCCCCGTGACCCAAAATGGAAGAAGCGGGTAAAAGACAATGGATGGATGGAAATTTAGATTATGAGCTAATTTTGGTGTGGAAGAAGCTCAGAGTCCTCAACGTATTCTCTGCATGAAGACTGTGCAGAAGATTATTTACAAGGTTTGCCAAACATTACCCCCATGATCCCTTCTCTGGTATGGAAGGCAGCAGACAACATGCAATCCACAAGGGACAGGCATTTTTTGTAAACATATTTCTGTTATTCATTGTGAAGACCCCAACAAAAAAACATCCAGGAAAATCTCAAATTAAAAGATGGTAGTAAAAACACAAGACTTTGAGAAATCCGTGCAATTAGAGCGCTCGGAAAACCTTTTGATTTATGCCATTTGTTCATCTTCAGCACTAAAAACTTACACCTTGACCTAAAAATAAACAACTCTAAAATCTTAGCAGTTAAATAGTAGGCCTACTTTAAAACCATTTAAAAAATGATACCCGCAATAACAGAAGATAAAAAAAAATAATAATAATAATAATGAATTCAATTTATAACGCACTTTTCATTAATGAAAATCTCAAAGTGCTACACGGTGCAACAGAAATTAAATGTCAATAAAACAAGTAATAAAACAAGTAAAATCAATAACAGTATCAACTAAGATCAAAAGTAGAATCATGAGGAGGCAGAGTATGCTCGGTTGAAAAGAAAGGTCTTCAAGCCGCTCTTAAAGTCAACCACAGACTGTGGGACCCTCAGACAGTCAGGAAGAGAGTTCCACAGGCGGGGGGCAGCCACACTGAAAGCCCGGTCTCCCATGGTCCTTAATTTGGTTCTCGGAATGTGAAGGAGATTACTGTTCTGTGACCGCAGCGACCGGGTGGATGAGTGTGGAATAAGAATATCCTTCAGATAATCTGGTGAAGCTCCATGTAAGCATTGATGTGTAATGAGAGCAGTTTTGTACTGAATTCTGTAGGCGACAGGAAGCCAATGAAGGTTATGAAGAATGGGCGTAATATGTTCAAATTTACGAACTCGCAACAAGATCCTTGCAGCACTGTTTTGAATATATTGAAGTTTCTGAAGGTTTTTGCCAGGGATTCCAATAAACAGGGAGTTGCAGTAGTCGAGCCTGGAGGAGACAAAAGCATGGACGAGCTTCTCAGCATCGGAAAAAGTTAGGGATGGGCGAAGTCTAGAGATGTTTCGAAGATGGAAGAAGCAAGTTTTAAACAGAAGCTTAATGTGATTTTCAAATGTAAGATTGGAGTCCATTTTTATTCCAAGATTTGTAACAGAGGTGGAGAGGGGGATGTCTTGTCCAGAAAAGGAAAGTGTTGTTATAGTAGATGTCTGTACCTGGTGAGGGGTGCCAATCAGTATGGCCTCGGTCTTGGAGCAGTTTAATTGAAGAAAGTTCTGATTCATCCATGCCCTAATTGCCTCCAGGCAGGCAGAGAGGGCAGTGAGTGAAGATGGAGATGACAAGGTGGAAGATGAGGATGCTCCAGTCCTGATGTAAAGCTGTGTATCGTCGGCATAACAGTGAAAAGAAATGTTGAACTGATTAATAATTTGACCTAAAGGCAGCATGTAAAGGGAAAACAACAGGGGCCCCAGAACCGACCCCTGAGGGACACCACAGGAGACAGAGACTGTCTGGGACGTGGCGTTGCCAAGACTAACACATTCCAGCCTATTGGAGAGGAAAGATTTAAACCAGTCCAGGACGGTGTCACAGAGACCGACCTCCACATGAAGACGGTGGAGGAGGATACTATGGTCCACAGTGTCGAAGGCTGCAGTGAGGTCAAGAAAAAAAAAAACTGAAAGTTATGCACCATAACTCATGTTCCCTGAAGGAAGGGAACGAGGTGCAACATACTTGCTATGGGAATTGCGCCCCCGCGCGATTACCTGAAGGAATATACTCACGCCTTTACGGCTAGGGGCGTCACCGCCGCGCCAGAGGCCCCGCCCTCTGGGTACTTAAGCGGCTTGCGCCCCTCCATCTTTCTCCAAAATTGCACTTCACCGAGCTTTCAGCATTGAAAAGGGCCAGATATGTTGCACCTCGTTCCCTTCCTTCAGGGAACATGAGTTATGGTGCATAACTTTCAGTTCCCTTTCAGTCGGTCTCTCGGTGCAACATACTTGCTATGGGAACGTAATCCATTCACGCCCTTGAAATGCTCAGCAAAGTGCATGTGAGAACATCCATCCTAAAAGACAGGCATCTCCCAGCTACTTTCTGCAGGGAATGCAGAAAGCACATGCTAAGAGGAAAAAATGCCAAATGCAAGAAACACCAAGGTGATGTTTCCACTGGGCATATATATGTATACACCAACTAGAGACCGCTTAAGCGTGCTCCATCAGTATGAATACTTATCATCCCCTTTTCCCATTGGAACATCCTGAAAAACAGGAGGAAAAATGGACCCACCATGTCACAAGAAATTGGGTGACAGATGTGGAGGTAGAAAACCCAAGCCAAGCACAGGGTAACCTCTCAGGTCCTTGTTAACCTTGTTTTTAATGTTGTTGTTGTTTGTTTTGGGACAAAGCAACCAAAGCCTTAGGCTATCAGCCAGATCCCTTCAGAGGCCAGGCTGAAAGTTGCCATAACTCTGGACGTGGGTGTAGAAGCTGCCCACGCACCTGAGTCAGTAGGTCCCTGTGAGAAGGCAATTGCCATGGTATCCCAGATAGCATTGAAATCAGCTCCGGGAACCACGTTTTCTGTGGCCACCTGGGGGCTATGAGAATCAAGGAGAGAGCTCCCTGACGTACCCGTTCCAATGTCGCCCCGATCAGAGGGACAGGTGGAAAGGTATAGTAGAGCAGCCTTGCAGGCCAATCATGTGCCAGAGCATCCATACCCAATGGAGCGTCTGCTTCCCTCAAGGAGAAGTAGAGGTCACAGTGTGAGCTAGCCCTGCAGGCGAACAGGTCCACAGAGGCTTTCCCAAATCGTGACCAGACCTGTTCCACAATCCGTGGGTTCAGGCTCCATTCTGACGCCAAAAGAGGTCCTCTTGAGAGGGCGTCCGCTCCATAATTTAGTTCACCAGGGACATGAGTCGCCCTAAGTGACAAGATTCTTGGAGCATACCATGTGAGCATCCTCTGCGCCAGTCCTAGGAGTGCCCGGGACCTTGTCCCTCCCTCTCTGTTGATGAAGGACATTGTGGTCCTGTTATCTGATTTCACCAGGGTGTGTTGTCTAGCAATCAGACCTTTGTTGAAGAAGTATTTTAATGACAGAAATACGGCCAACAACTCCAGGAAGTTGATATGTAATCTTGCTTCCTGTTCATTTCAAAGGCCGTGGGCATTCTGATTTCTACAGATCGTCCCCCATCCTGTTTTTTAGGCGTCCGTCGTGATGACCACACAAGATGACACCCTTCCCAATGAGACCCCTTCCGTGAAAATGGACCAATCTCTCCAGGATTCCAGGGCCTCCAGGCACTCTGGATCTATCCTAACCTTCTCTGCTTGATTAGGCAGGTCTGGCTGTATTCGTTGGTTTAGCCATAGCTGCATGGGCCGCATTTTCAGTAATGCGTGTGGCACACAGGGAATGGCTGCCGCCAAGAGGCCTAAGAGGCGTTGGCAGGTTTTCATAGGGACCCGTTGGTCCAGTTTAAATCTTTCCAGGCAACGGCGAATGGAGGAAACTCGTTCCTTCGAGAGCCATGCTCTGTACTGGACGGTGTCGATCTGTACTCCCAAAAATACGGTAACCTGTGATGGAGTCAAATCGCTTTTTTGTAGGTTTATGACAAACTCAAGAGACTCCAGGTGAGAAATCCCCCTATAGGAGTGTGACTGGGCCTGCTTTCTGCTATCAGCCAGAATCAGCAGGTCATCTAGGTAATTCATGACCCTGAGTCCTTGATTGTTTTAATCCTCTTGTTGAAAGTCCTGATATCCAGAATCGGTCTCAGGGAATGATCCTTTTTGGGCACCAGGAAGTATTTGCCAGAGCGTAGCTTGCGTCCTGAGACCAAGCTAATCACTCCCTTTTGCAGCATTGTTGAGACTTCCTCCCTCAGCACGTGTGCACGTTTAGGGTTAATCTTAGATTGCAGCACCCCTGTGAAGCGGGGCGGTCTTTTTGAGAACTGCAACTTGAGCCCATGACGTATCGTTGTCATGACCCAATCATTTGGTAAACACGCCTCCTAGGCCTGCGCATGTGCGCTGAGCCTGGAGGGCATGTTGAATTGCTGCTCGTCGTTCTTCTCTCTCTCTCTCTCTCTCTCTCTCTCTCTCTCTCTCTCTCTCTCTCTCTCTCTCTCTCTCGTTCTCGTTCTCTCTCTCTCTCGTTCTCGTTCTCACTCTCTCATTCTCTGTCTGTCTGTCTGTCTGTCTGTCTGTCTGTCTGTCTGTCTGTCTGTCTGTGCATGTGTGTTTGAGGAGGGGGCCAAGGGTGATTTTAAAGGAGATAGTTTTTAAAGTTTTGTCATATTTTGTCAATTTGAATAAACAGTGGTACATTTTCTAAATACAGGCCAAAAGGTTTTACCCATACCACTATAATCACCTATAGGCAGACACATGTAGATATTTAGAATTCCATAGCAGTTAGCATACTTATTTTCTATGAAAACTTTTCAAAGTCTCTGAAAGTTTAGGCTCAATGAAACGTGAAATGTTCTTTCACTAGCTACACCACGCCCTCTTTACTTATAATTATCTATTAGGTGCAAGCTCAGGGCATTATTCTAAAGGGCAATGACAATTTTAATAAATATCCAATAGCCGTTTTTGCAGGAAAATCCTTGGTTTATTGCACCTCCTATTGTTCAATATTTGTCAATTTTGGTGCACTAACTCAGAACTGAATCCTGTAATAGTAGAAATTTCATGTTATTGTCTGTTCTTGTTTCAAAGATATGGCTGAATGTGCTTTTAGCTTTTTTAAATTCAACCTTTATTTAGGAAAGGGGAGACAAGCTACCTTGCTAAAACAGTTTTTTGTAAGTATAACTTCCACAATTTAAAAGTTAACTGTTTTCCTTTAATAACATGATCAGCATGCTATGGTGAGTTTCATGGAAACTGAACATTAAAACTTTGAAAAGTCAGAAGTAGTTTTAGAAAATTTTGCAATGTAGCACAAAAACACATTTAGAAATAGAAATAGACGGGACCTATACCGTGTGACTCAAGAGAGTCCAGGGATCATGGTTATCCAAAAAAAACAAACCTGTAACTTACCATTTAGAAGTTAGAGGAACAAACACAAAGAACTCAGTGATGGTGTCCCTTACAGGTGGATTTGGCCCAGTGGTTTCTGATCCATGTGCACCTGAATATCTTCTGTGGCTTCCAGTTTAAGCTGCAGTATGACTTTTATTGACAGGATAAAAATAAAAATATAATAACAGACCTTCACAGATACAATAGGGCTCCATGGTCCGCTGCTGATTTTCATTGTTCCCCTACCTCCATTGGCTTGGACCCCTAAAAAACACTTGGTTAGATATAAGTTTGCTTTTGTTGCACACACTATTCAGTGTAAAATGTTGAAATAACCTGTGAACACAGACTTTTACTCCTGGTCCTTCTGTAAATGCATTAAAAAATTAAGGCAAGCGATTCACACAAATGATTTAGTAAGATTTGCACCTCTCAATCTTCTGCCAGTTATAATGTAATTTACTGTCAAAATAAAAGCCCTGTTGATGGGCTGTTATTGTTGCAGATAAGGAGAGGTAATAAGAGAAAACTGTTATTTTACCATTATAGTCCAATAAGCCACGGCATTTGGATAAATAAAAAATTACATGACAATCATAATGTGTGTTACTTACATACACAAAAACACAGTTTCCATTCTGCAACCTAAAAAACAATGTGCTTCAAATTAATGATACACAATACAAATATCTGCTATTTTATAGAACAGCTAAAAAGGTCCACAATAGAATAAAAACATTCATTTTGTAAAATTTTACTTTGAAATTTTTAGTATAATTTCTTGTGGATGACATCTGAAAATAGTTTTTTGTTTGTTTGTTTTTTATTAACTTATTAATCCAAATTATTTATTTGTTAACTAAACCTTTAGTTAGCAACCTCCAAAACGAAGGTATCTGACATTTTTATTACCGCATGTTGACCTGCACTGTTTGCTGTGTATAAACAGGACTTAATAATCAAATTTTGGCATCATGTAAAGTTCTTTTAAGCATCTTTTTACATTGTTGCATTGTCACTTTCAGCCTCAACAATCAATTATATATTTGTTATCCATGATTCTTTGTTTAAAATACCCCAAGCTTTTATTTAAAACATTGATAAAATTTTAAGAATGATTAAGATTTATTAGAAATGTTGCCAACAACTGTCATTACATCCCTTTTGAAAGTGACCTAAAGACCATAGGCTGTAATCAGATCAAACCACGTGAGGTTGTGCAAATGTTCATTATAAAAGCATCAAATCTTGAAGAAGTGGACTCTGGTAAACTGCTCATAATTTGGAGACTTCAACCTACAAATAAGGCAGCTGATTTATCTTCTGTTCTCTCGTCTTTGCAGGGCTGTATTGACTCCGGTAGTTGTCTTTTTGTAATGGCGCTTGTATTTTCTTCATAACAGATCGACCACCCTGCATCTATAATTGAGTTTTCTTCTAGATGCTGTGGGTTTTCACTTATCCAGTCCCAGCAAAAGAAATAAAAAGCTCCCCGCTGAGAGTCGACAGCTCTCTCTGTTTTTTTCTTCTTTGTATTGTGGCTTTGTAGTTAATGAATTTTAGTAGTAAATGACTTTTTCTCAGCAGTAAATGCATTTCTGTTCTGTCTACAGGCGTTTCAAGTTGGATTCGGAGCAGCCCCGTGTTCACTGTTCCTACTAAAGCAAAACAAAGCACAGCCCTAAAGACAAGTCAATTTCCTTCAACCCTGCCATGATTTGTCAGTTCATGCAGTGAAGTCGGAGGGAGAAGGACATGAACAGGAACCATTTCCGCAGTGATCGTTCTGTCTATTTTCCTGCAGCAATTATTGGGACGATTGTGGGAGATTATATAGAGATTAAAACGAGTTGTTGTTACGAGCAGGCGGCTGACGCTGAAGCTCTGGAGGGTGTTGAGCAGCGACACTAACCAGCCACGTTCAAACCTGGGATTTATCAACCTTTAAAGCTTTTCTCCCTCAGACAGTGGTGTCTGGAACTTATCTCACACATTTTGTTGCAATTAAATTATCTCTTCTATTGTGTCACATTGATATCTGACTGTTTACACTCTTGTTTGCAGGAAGGCACGATACAAGATCTTTACCTTGGTTTAGATCTTTGAAAATAGTGCAATTTTACATTGTATATAAATAAATAAAAAATATACCAAAATTGACTGTAATGCAAAATCCAAACATGGTAGAAAAATGTTGACTCACCAAAATAAATTTTTATCCATAACTGTCAAAAATGTATAATATTGATGTGTTTCCAGGAAGATTTTAGGGCGGGAGAGGTTGGATATAGAATCAGATGGCTGTAAATAACTCACAAACACATCAACGGCTGAAAAAAGATCAAATTTTAAGACTGAAAACTGTTTGCTCAAAACTGTCAGCTTGATTTTCAAAGTTAACTTTTCATTCTTAAAGAAACAGTCATGCAAGCTCAGAAAGAAAGATTTATCCAAAGTAAAGATTAGATGCATTCTGTGGGTTTCCTCAAATCAATAAATTGTACTGTTAGACATTTTAATATATTCAATGTAAATGTGTTGCAGCAGGACTGAAAAAGGACTGTGTGTACAGTATGTGGATCCAAATCTGAATATAGGATTGCATGAAACTGGATTTGAACTGGAGTGGTACAGTGGCTCAGTTGGAAGAGATCTTAGTGAGAAGGTTGCCAGATCAAATCCCAACCTGGCACGTTCTCTCTGTGCATGTGTGGGTTTTTAAGGGTACTGTACTCCGATTTACTCCCACAGACCAAAAACATGCATGTTGGCTGATTGGTCTCTAAATTGTCCCCAAGTGTGAGTGAGTGTGACCTGTCCAGTGTGTTCCCCGTCTCCCACACAGTGATGGCTGGACATGGCCACTAGAGCCCCACAAGACCTGTAAAGGAAGAAGTGGGAACATTTAATTATTGGACGATACTGACAAACCCAGAGCAACAGATTCACTGAGTTGGCTTCAAACATCTGGAAATTTCAGTAATGCTACTTTGTAGCTTAAACTCTGGCTATAAATAAAGCACCCACCAAACTGTTGATCTGTATAAATATAATAAAGCATACATCAGGTTTATAGTTGTTGCTGTAGCTATAATCTTTACTTAATTAGTAAGCATATTTTGCACTACTTTTTGCAGACAGTTTGCACTACTTCTCATATTTGCACTAATGTTTGTATTACATTACTGCCTATAGTCATACTACTGTTTACATTCACTGTTTACATTTATTAATACGGTTTACATTTATTACTACTGCTTTACATTTATTACTACTGTTTACATTTACACTACTTTTATATCTACACTACTGCTGATACATATACAGTATTCTCTGACTAGCCTTATCTAAGGATGCCAAATGTGCCTTATGTGCCTTACTGCATATGCCACTTTGCCTATATACCAACATCAACTACCTCATACATATACTGTGTACATTAACTCATATGCTGCTGTGCCACTCTTTGCAAATGTCAATGCTAGAACCTTCAGTTTATTTTATAGATATACTTTTTATACTTTTTATACTACTATGAAAAAACTCAGGACAGTATTACACTTTTATTATTTCATTTTATGCTTATGTTCATTGGGTGTTTGGTGTTTTAGGGGTGTTTGGTGTTTCAGTGTTGGTGTAAATTTTCATACTTTTATACTACTATGAAAAAACTCAGGACAGTGTTACACTTTTACTATTTTATGCTTATGTTTATTAAATGTTTTAGTGTTTAGTGTTTAGATGGTTACTGTTGCACCGAGGGACTGAGAGAAACGCAATTTCAATCCTGTGTATGTCCTGTACATATTGCAGTTCTGACAATAAAGTTGACTTTGACTTTGACTTTGACAAATTTGCATCAAACAAATTTGCATTTTCTGAGTAATGTGGGTGAGTGACTTTGCTGAAATTTGTTGAAGAAGCTTAAAATGAGTTGAATAGCTTTCATTATCAGTGGAAATATTTAAATAATAAGAGCAAAAAGACAACAGAAGACAGACCAAATAAAAGCGCAAATAAGTAAAAAGTATGAGACAAATGAAGACAAAAAGGAAGTACAGTATAAGGAGAAAAGGGACACATTTTTTATTAAAATAAAAAATATATATATTTTTCCTCAGATAGTTTTATTTGTAAACACACTGAAACACAAAAGAATGCACAAAGAGACTAAAATGACTGAAAGGACAAATTCATTCATTCATTCAACCTTTATTTATACAGGCTAGCCTCGTTGAGCCACGGGAACTCATTTACAAGAGGGACCCGTCTCACTCACACCCAGGGTCAATTTAGAGTTACCAATCAGCCTAACATGCATGTTTTTGGACTGTGGGAGGAAACCGGAGCACCCGGAGAAAACCCACGCATGCACAGAGAGAACATGCAAACTCCACCCAGAAAGGCCCCCGGACCGGGATTTGAACCAGGGACCTGCTCGCTGAGAGGCAGCAGCTCTACCAGTTGTGCCACCGTGCTGCCCAAGTATACAAGTTAAGTGAACTTCCTAACTACTGTCTGAACTTCACATGACAGTTAATAAATAATAATAAAAAATTAGATTTAAAAAAATTAAACTTACTGCTTTCCAGCCAGTAACAGCATAAAAAATAAAGTGCAAAAAACAAAGAGAATCTGCTTTAACCAACTCGTTCTGGGAATTCAAACTCAGTGAACACAAAATAAACTAGTATCTGTTCTTATTAAATGTTTTAGATGTAAAGTTCAAAATAAAAAACTCTTGGAACAATAATGTAAACATAGTCCGTCAGTAACAGCAGGATGCAGAGCCTTGTGAACAGACTCCAACACCTCAAAATCCTGCCAGGTTGGGATAAGGGAGTGTGCATAACAGTCACCTGACAGCAACAGAGAAATGGCTATGAGCTGCTCTAACACTTCATTTCTTTGGATCCCCATCTTGTTGGACATTCAGTGATGAGGCTGTGTTCAGAAAGTTTGAGTTCCCTCTTCAGTCATTGCTGCCTTCTTCTTTCAACTGTGGGAGAGACACTCTGTCATGTCCTGTAATACAAAATAAAATAAATAAATACACACATTCACATCCTCACCTCTCACTCGTGCAAAAATTGAGGACCAGAAAAATCTTCTCACGTTGTTAGTTAAAAACAATGTACAGGTTTTAGCTTTTCCCAGTTTGTCAACGTTAAGTGAATGCAAAACGTGATGACTAAATAGCTTCACATTACTGAACATAATAATTAACATTTTATTTAAAACAGACAATAAAAAGGATAGTATAATAGTTGTGACATCACGACCAGGTTTGGTAATAGGTACACGTAATGAGAAAGTGCATCACCTCATCTAAATAGCTATGCTAAAGCTAAGATAACAACATTAAACACCGCTAGTTTAAAAAAAAAACAGCTTGCGCAAAACGTGTGTTACTGGTTCTGTATTAATTCATATCACTAACGACAAAACTGTTTTTTTTATTTAAAATCAGATAATGAATGTGCTTTTTCACGCAGAACGTTAGCTTGCTGAGCTAGCTGCTAACAGGGCAACGTCAACAGGCCTGGTCACATGACCAGCTTGCGCTCTGTTTATCTCCCGCGGTCTCATCAGATACACGTTTACATGGACTAACTTACCTGAATTTTTAACTTTTATGACTTTTGTCGAGCCTGAAGCCATTGTGTTAGAGCACACGGTGTCCCCCTCCCTGCCTGCTCGATTTTGCTCCGCTCCGCTTGGCTCGGCTCACTCCCAAGTCACGTGATGAGTCAAATCGCAGCCCGTGCGATTAGTGAATCGCGTTTTAACATATTGCGAGATTATTGCAAATGTGATTAATCGTTCACCCCTACACAGAAGTCTGTTGGAGTCAGTCTCCCCACTATCATAGACATCTACACCTCCAGATGCAGGAAGAGAGACACCTGCATCATGAAAGACTCCCTCACCCAGCACACACACTTTTTGCAAACAGCTTCTACCCTGAGTAGGGGTGTAACGATACACAAAACTCACGAGACGAGAAAATCACAGATCTCGCGAGAACGAGACGAGATTTTAACATTAGTTCAAGAAAACTTCAAAGATCGGTTTTATGCCGCAAAAAGGCTTTTATTCTGTTTTAACATGTCTTCATTTTACTGATCGAATCTCCTTAGACCTTAGAACGTTCAACTTTGTTAAAAAAAATAGATATTCACGCAGGACTTTCCAAAAATTGAACATAAACAGCGCTGAATCTGCAGCCGTCACTCACCAGTGTTGCCAGATTGGGCGGTTCACCGCGATTTTCCTTCTGCCTTTTGCGGGTAAAGAGTGCTTTGGGTGGGTGGGACTCTATCTGGCAACACCGGTCACACCGGTGTTTACACGCGTGTCTTTACATTCGGGGCAGCGTCGGCAGTTTGGGACACTCCATCAATGTAGAGGCGTCTCGTCTGCGGCACCGGGACCCTCCATCAGTAGTTGGGGCGTCTTCTATAGCAACTTCATCCGGCGAAGCCATGCTGTCCGTGACGCTGACTTGCTAGGGGCTCTGCTAGCGCTAGCATTAGCATCTCGCGAGACAACGTTACCTCTCAACGAGAGATATCGCGGGAGTTTAATATCGCGAGATCTCGTACAACGAGATCTTGTTACATGCCTAACCCTGAGGCTGTTAGACTCATGAATAAATAACCAGAATAATCACAGCAACATATCACATCATGTTGCTGCTGACCTGTTTCATGTTGCTGCTGATCTGTTTCATGTTACTATGTTCATTCGTGCCCATTTGCTCATACAGACTCATGTTCATGCTGCTGTTTGGAGTAATGTTTTTCTATGATATTAGTGCTTAGTGTATTTTTAGTTGATGTTTTTCTTTGTTCATATCTTATATCTTAGATGTTATTACTGTTCTTCTCTTACATTTTATTGGTGGATGTAACTGGGACCCTGTGTACATAATCTCGTTTCATCACATGTGCCACATGTGGTGCAAATGACAATAAAGATTCTCTGACTGACTCTGATTTGCTCCACTCTGGGCCCTTGAGCAAGGCCCTTAACCCCCACCATCTGCTCCTCCGGGAGCCGTCGATAGCAGCTCTCTACTCCACATAGAAGTCTGTGGTTGCGTCAGGACGGACATCCGGCGTAAAAATAATTATGAAATATAAATACAGTACCTCCTTCTCAATAATAGGCGGTTTGCCTGTATTATTACCAATCATGTGGTTTTTAATTTTTAAGTATTTTTAGCAACAGTAAAGTTTATAAATGGTCTTTTATAATAGCAATCTTCATAATGAGCAAGTTTATTATCAGCGGTAACACTCCTAAATTTGACACTGGAAGGGTGATTTAGCTGTTACTTAACTTTGTTAAATTCAGAAGGATGATATTAAAAATAACTTATCACATGTGGTCCTTTGTTCAGAATTAAAAAAAAAAAACTTCTGCCTTTAAAATTGTTCTTTTGTAGTAATACATTAGTATTAATGCATATGTAGACAGAAGATGATGATTGTGAGGATAAAATTGTGTGTGTGTGTGTGTGGTGTGTGTGTGTGTGTTGAAGTAACATTAACCTTAATGTTCATGTGTTTCAGTTGTTCCTGCCTCTGTTTAGAGCTGATTAAAAGAAGCAGCTCCTCAAGACTGAAGGCCTGATGTTGACCAGCAGGACCCAGAGCCTCTTATCATAAAGTGGAAGAAAAGACCCTTAGACCAGTCTGGTGGGAGACCAACTTAATATGGAGGAGACCGATATCAAGTTTTTGGTCACTAAAGTTTCTTTAAAGAGTGAGAAGGTTAAAAAAAACTTACCAGGCAGAAACCCAGATTTAAAGACTCACAAAGGCAGTTCCAGTTCTTCACAGACTGACGTTAACGAGGACGATGAAGAGGATGGTGAAATGACCAATCCTGACTCTCTACTAAAGAACTCATCAGACTCTGAATCAGAACGTGAAGACAGTATGAAAGACTGGAAGGAGAGCAGGGCTCCTGAATCAGAAGTAAAAACTGTCAACAAATCTTTGAGCTGCTCTGAGTGTGGAAAGCAGTATGTCAGTAACCGGACTCTTCAAAGACACATGACAAGTCATTCAGGAGTGAAGTCTTCAAGATGTCTGTTTAATAAGAAATGTGTTGGAGAGAAGAAAAATGTAGAGTCATGCAGGAAAGTCCAGGCAAGACCAAAATCAATAAGCTGTGATGATTGTGGTAAAATATTTACTTCCAAATCACATTTAATCGTACACATAAGGGTCCACACAGGAGACAAGCCGTTTCCATGTGAACTTTGTGGACATAGATGTAGTCAGAAGACGGATTTAAACAAACACATGAGAGTCCACACAGGAGACAAGCCATTTCCTTGTGATCTTTGTGGACATAGTTTTAGTCAGAAGGCAAGTTTAAACTCACACATAAGAGTCCACACAGGAGACAAGCCATTTCCTTGTGAACTTTGTGGACAAAGATTTAATCATAAGACAAGTTTAAACTCACACATGAGAGTCCACACAGGAGACAAGCCATTTCCTTGTGATCTTTGTGGACAGAGATTTAGTCAGAAGGCAAATTTAAACTCACACATGAGAGTCCACACAGGAGAAAAACCATTTCCTTGTGATTGTTGTGGACAGAGATTTAGTTGGAAGGCAAGTTTAAACTCACACATGAGAGTCCACACAGGAGAAAAGCCATTTCCTTGTGATCTTTGTGGACAGAGATTTAGTTGGAAGGATGCTTTAAACAGACACGTGAGAGTCCACACAGGAGAAAAGCCATTTCCTTGTGATCTTTGTGGACAGAGATTTAGTTGGAAGGATGCTTTAAACCAGGGGTGTCAAACTCATTTTCACCGAGGGCCACATCGGCATAATGGCTGACCTTGAAGGGCCAGATGTAACTTATAAATGTAACTAAATGTAATCTAATGTAATGTAAAATAAATGTAACTACCGTACTCCTTAATGTTGAATAACTCATTTATTATAACTTATTCAACTGACAATTACAGTTGCATAGAAAACATCTGTTTGCTTGTTGCTCTAACATAAATCCTTTTAAAATTTGTCAGCTTATGAAAACCCACATAACTCCATTAATGAAGGATGAAATTGTCCAAGTTAATTAAAAAAAAAAACATAAAACTGAGCTGCAAAGAACATGTATGACACATGTAGCATCTCACCCAAAAAGGCTACACACAGCCTTGCATCCAACTGTGAATGACAACAATTTGTGTGCATACACATACCAAAATAAAGGTTGACTCAGTTCACAACTATATTACCGTACTCAAGTTGTTTGGTTAGTCTTTGATGAGGAGATGCTGCCTGTCCTTGAACACACCAAGTGGATTCTCTCTCTATGATTGATCATGTTCTGAAAATGATAAACACAAAACAAAATGCAAGCACAATCATTAAATTGCACACAGTTGAAATTTTCTTCTTCTTTGTTGAATTACATTTTATTATATTTTAATTAATCTAAAAAAGCTAAGTCTGGTCCTCTGGACATTTAAAAAACAAAACAAAACTTCATCTTTCAGGGATGAAGATGTTCACATCCTTGATAGAGAGGAACAATGGTTTGAGAGACGAGTAAAAGAGGCCATCTTTGTGAAAAGAAACCATCCAAGGAAGGGGAACATATTATTTTAGGTGGCTGAAATAATCACCTGTTTTTTGTTTTGTTTTTTTGAATGTCCAGAGGACCACACTTAGCTTTTTTAGATTTTTCTACCTGGATTATTGAGAATGCATCAGGATATATTTGAATTAAATTTTAAGAAAATGCTAACCTGACAAACAGGAAAGTGGACAAGATTGTCCTGTTTCACTTGCCACATCCATAAGTCCAATTTTCGCAGGAAAGCCGTGATCGCGTCGGACATCTGCGTGATGACTTGTTTGCGTCCCTGCAGCTTCTGATTCAGCTGGGCGAGATGGTCGGTTATGTCGCACAACACAGCAAAGTCACACAGCCACTTTGAAGCTAGCTTTCACTGCAGCCTCGTTTTTGGCTGTGGGTTTCATGAACAAACTCTGCTGCGACTGCAGTTTGCCTTTTAATTCTTGGCAGAATGTGTTGCTTTTCTTGAAGGCTAGCTTTAGCGTACTTAGCTCCGTGTTTGGTTTCAAAACCGACACCGCCTCGTAACACAAAAGACATACCGGTCTTTCTCCTGGAAGCACAAACAAGTATTCGCCTTCCCATCTTTCTTGAAACTTCCGTCTGTATCAACTTTTCTCTTTCTGGACATGTTGGGATCATTATTTATATCTCAATTCCACTCGTTGGCATGAAGGTAGAAACACTGCCTCGGCTACCGTAGTCGAAAGGCATTGTGGGGCTGCCGTGTCGAAAGGCATTGTGGGAAATGTAGTTTTTGGTCAAAACTCGCTCGTATTAATTTTTAGACACTCAAAACTTTTTAATTAAGCTCTCGCGGGCCAGATAAAATGACATGGCGGGCCACATCTGGCCCGCGGGCCAAGAGTTTGACACATGTGCTTTAAACAGACACGTGAGAGTCCACACAGGAGAAAAGCCATTTCCTTGTGATCGTTGTGGACAGAGATTTAGTCAGAAGGCACATTTAAACTCACACATGAGAGTCCACACAGGAGAAAAGCCATTTCCTTGTGATCATTGTGGACAGAGATTTAGTCGGAAGGCAAGTTTAAACTCACACATGAGTCCACACAGGAGAAAAGCCATTTCCTTGTGATCATTGTGGACAGAGATTTAGTCGGAAGGCAAGTTTAAACTCACACATGAGAGTCCACACAGGAGAAAAACCATTTCCTTGTGATTGTTGTGGACAGAGATTTAGTTGGAAGGCAAGTTTAAACTCACACATGAGAGTCCACACAGGAGAAAAGCCATTTCCTTGTGATCTTTGTGGACAGAGATTTAGTCGGAAGGCAAGTTTAAACTCACACATGAGAGTCCACACAGGAGAAAAACCATTTCCTTGTGATTGTTGTGGACAGAGATTTAGTTGGAAGGCAAGTTTAAACTCACACATGAGAGTCCACACAGGAGAAAAGCCATTTCCTTGTGATCGTTGTGGACAGAGATTTAGTTGGAAGGATGCTTTAAACCAGGGGTGTCAAAGTCAAATACACCGAGGGCCAAAAAAACAAATTTGCTACAAGCCAAGGGCCGGACTGGTTCAATGTTTATTATAAGGGGGTGATATAAGATTTTTTTCTTCTTTCTGCACTCTTTTCATTCAATGTTTTTTTTTTTCATGAATTTGTTTTATTTTGTCTCTTTTAAATGAATGAATAAATGAATTAAATAAAATATTAAATAAAGCCTCAATAAATGCTTATGATCAATAACTCATGTGAATAATGCAGAATACCATCCTGATTTATGCTCAATAATCCAGGTGAATAACAGAATAACACTCTGATGCATGCTCAATAATCCAGGTAAATAACACAGGATAACATCCTGATTTATGCTCAATAATCCAGGTGAATAACAGATTAACACCCTGATGCATGCTCAATAATCCAGGTAAATAACACAGAATAACATCCTGATTTATGCTCAATAATCCAGGTGAATAACAGAATAACATCCTGATTTATGCTCAATAATCCAGGTGAATAACAGAATAACATCCTGATTTATGCTCAATAATCCAGGTGAATAACAGAATAACACCCTGATGCATGCTCAATAATCCAGGTAAATAACACAGAATAACATCCTGATTTATGCTCAATAATCCAGGTGAATAACAGAATAACACCCTGATGCATGCTCAATAATCCAGGTAAATAACACAGAATAACATCCTGATTTATGCTCAATAATCCAGGTGAATAACAGAATAACACCCTGATGCATGCTCAATAATCCAGGTAAATAACACAGAATAACATCCTGATTTATGCTCAATAATCCAGGTGAATAACAGAAAAACACCCTGATGCATGCTCAATAATCCAGGTAAATAACACAGAATAACATCCTGATTTATGCTCAATAATCCAGGTGAATAACAGAATAACATCCTGATTTATGATCAATAATCCAGGTAAATAACACAATAACATCCTGATGCATGATCAATAATCCAGGTAAATAACACAGAATAACATCCTGATTTATGATCAATAATCCAGGTAAATAACACAATAACATCCTGATTTATGATCAATAATCCAGGTGAATAATGCAGAATAATAAACGCTTCTTTCATAACTTCTCCATCACTGAAAGACTTCTTATGTTGAGCCAGGATGCAGCTAACACGGTAGGAGGCGATCGTAGCAACCTTACCTTTTGTGCTGGGCTGAGTGAAGATCGATTGCTGTGCTGCAAGCTTGTGTTTTAGCTCCCGCATGTTCTGAGTCCATAAACAACTTTTAGGAGGGAAATCTGTCTCAAACAGTTTGTGCATCGTCTTGAAATGCCGCTCCAAGTTACACTTTTTGGGCAAGGCAACGCTCGAATTACAGATGAGGCAAATAGACTTCGAATTAGAATAAACAAAAAAATACTCCTCCTCCCACTCTGTGTGAAAATAATAAGTTTTTGTTTGCTTGTTCGCTAGTTCTGCATCCATGTTTACTTCGCACCGATAGCTCCACTGCTGTCCTAAAGTCTCGTGAGTCACTGCACCCAAAACTCGCGAGACTATGTCTGTGAGAAAACAAGATGGAGAGGGCTGAGGAAAGTGTTGCTGCGCATTGGAATATCGTCACTTCTCCCACCCCCCACCTCCACCACTTCTGCCGGAGTTAGAATGAAGCGGACATGTCACCTCCACCACTTCAGCCGGAGTTAGAATGAAGCTTAGCAGCGGACATTTCACCTTGTTAACAGCTGAGAGCCGGCTGCCGGTGTTCTGTGACTTGCGGGCCGGCTATAATAGTTATTAAATATCATCCAGGGGGCCATAAATAATTGTTTTGCGGGCCGGATCTGGCCCGCGGGCCGCCACCTTGACATATGTGCTTTAAACAGACACGTGAGAGTCCACACAGGAGAAAAGCCATTTCCTTGTGATCTTTGTGGACAGATATTTAGTTGGAAGGATGCTTTAAACAGACACGTGAGAGTCCACACAGGAGACAAGCTGTTTCCTTGTGAACTTTGTGGACAAAGATTTAGTCAGAAGGTAAGTTAAAACTCACACATGAGAGTCCACACAGGAGACAAGCCATTTCCTTGTGAAATTTGTGGACAAATATTTAATCGGAAGGCACATTTAAACTCACACATGAGAGTCCACACAGGTGTGAAAACTTTCTGACTGAAAATATTAATCCATCCGTTTTCTTCCGCTTATCCGGGGTCGGGTCGCGGGGGTAGCAGCCTAAGTAGGGAGGCCCAGACTTCCCTCTCCCCAGCCACTTGGAGCAGCTCCTCTGGGGGAATCCCAAGGCGTTCCCAGGCCAGCCGAGAAACATAGTCCCTCCAGCGTGTCCTGGGTCTTCCTCTGGGTCTCCTCCCGGTGGGACATGCCCGGAACACCTCACCAGGGAGGCGTCCAGGAGGCATCCTAACCAGATGCCCGAGCCACCTCAACTGGCTCCTCTCGATGTGGAGAAGCAGCGGCTCTACTCCGAGTCCCTCCCGGATGACTGAGCTTCTCACCCTATCTCTAAGGGAGAGTCCAGACACCCTGCGGAGAAAACTCATTTCAGCCGCTTGTATCCGAGATCTCGTTCTTTCGGTCACAACCCAAAGCTCATGACCATAGATGAGGGTGGGAACGTAGATCGATCGGTAAATTGAGAGCTTTGCCTTTTGACTCAGCTCTCTCTTCACCACGACAGACCGGTACAGCGCCCGCTTCACTGCGGACGCTGCACCTATCCGCCTATCGATCTCACGCTCCAGTTTTCCCTCATTCGTGAACAAGACCCCGAGATACTTAAACTCCTCCACTTGGGGCAGGACCTCCTCCCCGACCTGGAGAAGGCATGCTACCCTTTTCCGGCTCAAGACCATGGCCTCGGACTTGGAGGAACTGATCCTCATCCCGGCCGCATCACATTCAGCTGCAAACCGCTCCAGCGAAAGCTGGTCTAGTGTTCCACGACCAGGACGAAAACCACACTGCTCCTCCTGAATCCGAGGTTGACTGAAAATATTAAAATAACTATTATTTAGCATGAACATCTGTTAATGGGTAATCAAACCGAGCCTTCCCCTACAATTACTACAATGTCATTCCTGTAAGCTTAATATTGGTTACATCATGCGTTAACTTCAAAATATGAATGAAACAATGTCAGAACCGTCCAGGTTAAACTCCCAACTTTACTGTAGTATTAGGCTACGTTTATACATGAAGCTAAAATTATCTGACACCATCCTGCACCTAACTCAAGTGGAGTTTGCTTGCCCACAGTGAGTTACCACAAACTCAAAAACCCAGTACAGGATTTGTCCCATGACCTATTAAAGACACACAAGAGGTCACACAGAACTGAAGTGTTCAGTTCTCAGGTTTGTTGTTAAATAATATGTGAGGTGTGGAGGTTTGTGGTCCGTTACCACAGTTGCTGTTCACATCTGTAGATGGTGTATTCTGAATGCTGTTTGTCAGGGGGAAAATGTATGTTTGATACTTCATTAAAGATCCTTATGTGTGAGAAATCTTATCTTATTCTGTGTCGTTTGATCTGAATGGTATGTTATTATAATGCTTTGGTATCACTGTTTGTGGAATGATGGTTCAGTAACAGCTGGCTAGATGCTAATCATTCCCCTCCACTCCGCTGCAAGGAACCTTGAGGATGTTTTCTTTTGTGAGACGGTTCTTTATACTGTAGTAGGTGTCTGAGTTTGGTTCTGTAAATGCTAGAACAAGACTAGGATCAGAACCAAGGCAGAGTAAGCATTGGGATTTTTGTGTACTTGTAATGTGCTTACATATTGACTGTTCCTCCAAAGCTTTATATTTTTAGATTTGATGAAATCTACCGTATTTTCCGGATTATTGGTTGCACCGGAATATAGGTCGCAGTGTCCAATTATTGCCAAAAAATTGGAAAAATCCATAAATAGGTCGCACCGGAATATAGGTTGCACCTACGTCACCGCCGACGTAACGCGTCATCCACTGCTGACGCGCCGCGTGACCGCTGAGTCAACCCGGCAATATGGACCGAGTGTTTAGCTCTGCTGCTAATGTCTGCCAGAAGCTAACACGAGATGAGTCCGCCTCTCAGAACACCGAATAAAAAATCGAATTTTAAAGAGCGACTCCACACCCTGTGGATCGGTAACTCCTCCCCCGAAGCAGTTTGAAATTTTCCCTCAAAATAGGCGTGTCGAGAGTCAAGCAGGGGAGGAGGTTGAGGTTGTCCTGTGTTCACGCCCCCTCTAGTGGTAAACTCCCACCCCTCCCCAAGATTAGATTTCAAAATGGCGGATAGTCACGTCTTCAGTAAGTAAATACCTAAACTTTTACCAAAATAACAGTTGTAAAATGTTGTTGCGTGCATTTAATCACACACACACACAGCTTATGCGTATGCTTCTGAACACAGAACACATTAAAAACCTGTTTAGCTGCATGGCATGCGGTGTACAGCTGTGTTTTGTCATTTTAATTTGCCACATCTTATTACTTAGCACATTCCAAAAGTAACGTTTCATAATAAATTTTATAAAATATTGATTTTTCCTACCCTCTATAGGGTAGGGTTTGTTTGACGCTTTGGCTTATTTTTGTTATGCAACCCAGAACTAAACACACATTGTTTTTTGAATTGACTATTAATTAGCACCAAACAGTGGTAAAATCTTTTATTTGGTTTCCAAATACTGTATCCGTGTTTAGAAACATTAGATAAGCTTGTACAATATATATTTGTTAGGACAGGTATACAGTATTTGTTTAAGCTATGTGTCAGCTAATCAAAACTGGGCACAGCACAGCTGATAAGATTAATGAGAAAATATTGAGAAAATATTTCTTAATGCAAACCAAACCAATTGCAAAACAAACCAATTGCAATAAATTTAACAATACATGTACTGTGTATCCTTTAAAATGTTCTTTTCAGATAACTGTGATGACTCAAAGCACCCAGCAGCCACACAGAGTAATTGCAGCCAGGATTACTTTAACCAAGAAGAAGATAATGCAGAGTCTCGGACAGAGCTTCATCTCCTGAGACCTGCATCCACGACAATGTTGAAAAAGCTGAGACCCTGGTGTTCGTTTCTGGCTGGAAGGTGGAGCATCCTGAAGGTGGTTGGGACTCCTCGTTCTGCTGTCCACTGCGTCCAAACAGAGGAGCTGGGGTGGTGTCCCATGTGTTTTCAGAACCTTTTGTTGTTTTGAAGTAACTTACTGTTAATAAAATGAATCATAGACAACTAGTTTTTGTAATCAATTTGTTTATTTATTTTTTCCCTCATGCATGAGGACAAATCTGGGACACGATGCAGCGGTCGACTTCCCTCACTCCATCCCGACCCTGGATATTTGCAGTCCTGAAAAGAGAAAAGATCAAAAGTTTAATCTGAGTAAATGTAACATTTTAATGGAGAAAGATGTTGATTCAAAATTTCACAGTGTCAACAAATCCCCAAAATGTTGGGACAGGTAGCAATGAACAAATAAACAAGAATTAATGTTGCATAAACTTTTTTAAAACTTTTTTTATATAAATGTCCGCCATAATAAAAGTAATAAATAAAATAATAAAAACATAATTAATAATATTAATACCTGCAGACAGAGGGTAGGGTACAAAAGTAATAAATAAAACATGAATACATGTACCTGGTGAATCAGCTCTCATATGTCACCTCCAAAGTGACATGTCTACACGTCTCCTTGATGCTTGATGTCTGTGAAGCATGCACGGCTCAGATTGGATGTGGAACGCCTCATGGAAATAAAAAAAGAACAACACATTTTAATCACCTTACAAACAAGCATACTGTACTTGTTTTCACTTTGTTGATCTGTTAAACAGATGACCCAGTGCAAAATAAATACTGCTGCCCATGATACTCATTCACAAGTACACATTATTTTATAAATACCTTTGATGCACAACATTATTATTTGCAGCAAAAGTACACCGTGTCTAAAACATCGTACTGTAACTAGTACAACAGCTAAAATTAGCGCCAGCTAGTCTCCATTGTTTTTTTATGTCACGGTCTTCTTTATCAGAGTTCATAAGAGTTCACACACTCTGCGGTGTTCATAAGAAACACTAGATTTTGAGCATTTAAACACAACTACAACACAAACTAACAACAGATAAAAACGCCACGACCTTGGGCCACACCGAAGCAAGGCTGCAGGTCACAAACACAGCACATGAAGAAACACGTCATGTACTCAAAAGATAAATTATGGAATGAAAGGTGTAAAATGGTACTCACCTCCAAACGGATTGTAACCTGATGGTGTAAGGGTGGGTGAACATCAGTTTGAAGAGCTTTCTTGGAACATCGTGGCTCTTCTATGCTAATGCTATGTTGCTAATCGCTAATCCAACCCCTGAACTCTGGAGGGGGAGTGACCTGGGAGTGACCTTCTCGGGGGAGTGGCTCCACTTTTATACTGAGGCAGCAGAGGCTGTGACGACATCGTGCGAAAATTAATGACTGTGCGAAACGTAAACTAATGAGAAAATCAGGGTGCAATACCACAGTTCAACCCATAGGACTACAGATACTCGTTTTTAGACCAAATATTGCCGATTTTAACTAATACGCACAAATACATGAAAAATAACTCAAAAATAGTGCTCAGAAACATTTTAAACACATTCTAGGGAGTTTATCAGCTAAAAAAAGTTAAATTTGGGTTTAGTTTCACTTTAAGTCAAATATTTTCTATAGACCATCGTTACCTACATTAATGTCTTATAATTTAAACTCTGTAAGCAGAAAAAATATACACCGAGTGGTTTAGAAGTTATTTAGAAGAACACCGATAAAAAACTAATGCTCACGGGAAGTCCGCCACTCAGAACACCGAATAAAAAATCTAATTTTAAGTCAAATATTTTCTATAGACCATCGTTATGTACATTAATGTCTTATAATTTAAACTCTGTAAGCAGAAAAAATATACACCGAGTGGTTTAGAAGTTATTTAGAAGAACACCGATAAAAAACTAATGCTCACGGGAAGTCCGCCACTCAGAACACCGAATAAAAAATCTAATTTTAAGTCAAATATTTTCTATAGACCATCGTTACGTACATTAATGTCTCAAAATTTAAACTCTGTAAGCAGAAATACACCGAGAATACACTGAGTGGTTTAGAAGTTATTTAGAAGAACACCGATAAAAAACACCGATAAAAAACTAATGCTCACGGGAAGTCTGCCACTCAGAACATCGAATAAAAAAATTGAATTTTAAGTCAAATATTTTCTATAGACCATCGTTACGTACATTAATGTCTTATAATTTAAACTCTGTAAGCAGAAAAAATATACACCTAGTGGTTTTGAAGCTATTTCTAACATACCGGTTAACAGAACAACAGCCACAAGCTAACAAAAAGCTAAGCTAAAAGATCGTTTTTTATTTTATTTTAATCTCAAACATCTAATAAAGCTACCGGTACTCACTTGTAAACGTCCACACTATGATTCCATTCTGTAAGTTTCAGAAAAATCCGCTGAGTGGTTCTTGACTTATCTTGCAAAAAAAACAGCTAAGAAACACAGAGCTAACAGCTACATCTAGGCCAGCACGCCCACAGAGTGTCCGAGCACAGAAGCTTTTTTTGGGACACATGAGCTGGAAACCATACGGTCTTCTTCTTCTTCTTGGGTCGGTGTACTCATCTGGAAGTGGTACTGCACAGCACCCCTAGTGGCCGAAAGTGGTACTGCACAATTTTTCTGCCAAAGTGAAAAAGGCTGATATCTGAGTCAAAAATTGGTCTAAAAATATGGAAAAAAAATCCATAAATAGGTCGCATCGGATTATAGGTCGCAGGCCTTGAAAAAACCATAAAAAGGTGCAACCTATAATCCGAAAAATACTGTACACCTGATTGTTTGAGAATCTGTGTTTTCTGACATCTTTATTTATTTTATTTGTTTTGAATCTATTCCCTGTATACCAAATTAACTATGGATGCACCGATCCACTTTTTTTCCACATCCGATACCTGTGATTTGGTCTCGAGTGATACTGATCTGATGCCGATCTGATACAGAAAAACAGTGCTGAATTAACAAAAATGGCTAAATCATGTGATCTGGACCCGAAACATGTCCAGATGACATTATTTAGCCATTTCTGTTGTTGTCTACCTGGATGATAGAGCTTACAAACCCAGTGCTGAATTAACTTAACACATTTTTTTAAAACACAGACATGAATGTACTGAATTACAAATTTACTGAAAACTGTGCACCAGAGCAGCACACTTAAACACACCAAGAGTTTCACATGCTTGGTCAAACATGTAACTACAACACAACTTTAATTTGTTCAGTCAGTTCACTAGTGTGTGATGTCACTCAGAGCACAAAGCATAGAATTAGAGTGAATAGATCTGACCAGTCATGGATCGGTCACATTGTCACCGGTACCCGATCCAGAAGATTTTTTTCTTCCCTATATCGGTACCGATCCCGATATTGTATCGGATCGATGCATCTCTAAAATTTACCTTCCAAGGTAAAAGTTTATTTTATCTTAAGGCAATGTTTCCCGTACCATTATACAAGCGGGGCACCCTGCCCCGTCAACAGAACCATGTGCCCCATCTATTGACCCCAACCACCTGTCAGCACTGACGTAACGCTAAACTTGTGGCTTGCAATACAGGTGCACAAGCTAAAAAGCTAAAGGCAGCCTCTTCCCTTGTGCTTAACCCACATGCTGAACCCCACCCCCACTTGAAAACTTTCAGTACAAACAACACATGGCGAGATGAGAGCCCCATTATGGCAAGTTATTTAAGGGAAACACTGACCAGTAGTTTTTACTTAGTTTATGTGTGTACATATTCTTGATTTTTCTTTGTTCTTTTGCATTAGAATGGGAAAAAAGCACAACTCAAAATCCACCACAGACCTCGTCAGTAGTTGCAGCTTTTATCTGAATGACTACAAATTGAAAGGGTAACTGTGCTGTTGCAGAAAAATAACTGTTGGAAATCATAATCAAAGTGTTGTCACCCTGACAGTTTTTTTTACAATAATTTAATGTCTATATTATGTTTTTCACATGTTAGTGTTATGTTTTTCAGTAGTGACAATAGTTATGTCACATTTTATTAGTTGGTGTAGTAATAAAAATGAAAGCACATTCAATTTTTTTCAATAAAACAGTTATCCCGAAAAAAAAACAGTCTTTAAAATAACAACAACCTCTTTCTCACTAATGGCATACCAATCTGATAAAATGCTATATTAGCTAATATAATATTAGCTAATAAATATCTACACTTTAACACAACACCGTTGTGTTTGTCACTGTTTTCTAAAGTGAACATGTGTTACTGCATAAAAACGGTGACAAACTAAATTAAAGCTGCAAGCAGCATTGAGGCCCTCGCAGCAAAGCGCCACTTCGGCCTTACGGCGACCACGGGAGCTCCAGCAAGTCCACCCAGTGGCCATTGTGAACGCTCCCATTCCTATCCTTCACCCGTTCATAAGGGTGTGCATTTACCAAATCTTCAATATCACCTGCGACCGCCGGCGCTCCAGCAACGCTTCCCTGTCGCAATTGTGAACGTTGTCATTCCGTTCCTGTACACGTCATCCAGGGTGCGCATATGCCGAATCTTCGAACTCACCTTCTGCCCATATCATTACGAGTCCTGCTGCAAGCCTTACAAGTTTGGCTGAAACAATAATAATAATTAATTCAATTTATAACGCACTTTTCATTACTGAAAATCTCAAAGTGCTACACATATATTGAATGCTACACACATTCATAAACCGGTGGCGGCAGACTACCATGCAAGGTGCTTTCCAGTCCTACCGGGAGCAACTCAGGGTGAAGTGTCTTGCCCAAGGTCACAACGACACATGGTGCGGGTCCCGGGAGTCGAACCGCCAACTTTCCGATCGGGAGACGACTGCCATTACCACTACACCACGGCCACCCCGAAATGCGACCTTCCACACCGGAGTTATTGTGACTTCCTGTTTTGTGACTTCAGTCTGAGCACCTCAGACTGAGAAGTCTTTCACATGAAAGAAGAAATGTTTCTACATTTTGTTTTGTTTTTTGAATGTCCAGATGACCAGACTTCACTTTTTAGATATTTCTACCTGGATTATTGAGCATGCATCAGGATGCTATATAGGATCTATATAGAGAATATAGATGTTTTTGTAGAATCTGGTTCATCAGATTTAATTCAGTTCAGTTTATTTATATAGCACCAAGCCACAACAAAAGTCGTCTCAGGGCACTGAACAGAAATATTCATATATAAAAATAATAATTTAACATTATTTATCTGAGGAGCAGACTGCTTTGAATTTAACTCATCACAGAACTCTCATTAGCAGGATTCTGGACACGCCTCCAGAATCGGTCCTAAAGTGCAAGTGCAAGTCCAGGCTGTGCAGGGCTGAGCAGAGTAGGGGCTGATTAGGAGCAGTGCAAATGGGGCATAAGTTTAATGGAGAGGGTATTTTGAAAATTTACAGGTGGCGCTCTTGAGCCGTTTCTGTTGTGATTTTTGACACGCCCCCAAAATACATAAATTTTCAACGGTCCTGATGCGTCCTCCAAATTTGGTGGGTTTTGAGATATGTTAAGGCCCACCAAAGGCCAATTCATTTGGCGGAGAAATTTCAGCTCTGGCCTGAAACACTACGATTACAATAGACTTTCGCAGCGCTTAGCTGCTCGGGCCTAACTAGTGGTGTCATGCAAATATGTCGATTTATTAGTATCGTAGTTCATGTAGCATTCTTTCACAACAGAATGTTGTTGACAAGCATACTCTACCTCCTCATGATTCTACTTTTGATCTTAGTTGATACTGTTATTGATTTTACTTGTTTTATTACTTGTTTTATTGACATTTAATTCTGTTGCACCTTGTAGCACTTTGAGATTTTCATTAATGAAAAGTGCGTTATAAATTGAATTCATTATTATTATTATAAACAATCACATTGGCTGACGCAACAAATGTTGGTAGAGAATGAGATGCCATCCCACAGCAGTGTGTGACCAAACTGGTGAGCAGCATGAAGAGGCGCCAGGCTGTTGTGGCTGTGTGTGGTTCTTCCACATGCTTCTGAGGCTCCAGTTTGTTCAATGAGTAAAATATGTTGTCAATATACCCTGATGCATGCTCAATTATCCAGGTAGAAAAATCTAAAAAAAAGCTAAGTCCGGTCCTCTGGACATTCAAAAAACAAAACAAAAAAGTAGAAACGTTTCGACTGGTTGATCCACTGTGAGAGGGTGCTATTTATAAGACTGAGCTGAATACAGCATCTCAGAATGAGGAAGTCTTTCGGATGAAAGATGAAATGTTTCTATTTTTTTTTTATGTCCGGAGAACCAGACTTAGCTTTTTTAGCTGTTGTCAATATGTTTTGTTTATTAAAACGTCTTTGTTGAATCCAATAAACGACACCAAACAAGAGTCAACAGCAGAATAAGATATATG
Source organism: Garcialebias charrua (assembly GCA_038048925.1). Lineage (NCBI taxonomy): Eukaryota > Metazoa > Chordata > Actinopteri > Cyprinodontiformes > Rivulidae > Garcialebias > Garcialebias charrua. The sequence continues at coordinate 45,667 of JBBPBX010014504.1, forward strand.
GTTTTGTCAGGGAAGGTTTGACAAGTTTTACATGAGCATCATCCTCATTTAGTTAATCTCCTAAAATGACAAATTCATCCAAAAGTTCTACTGTTCAAAATATTTCTGTCATAACTCAATCATGTTTTCAATCATTTTACAACAAGCTGTTTTGTTTAATACCACTGAAAAACCATTCTGAACGTTTATTATCAAATTTCATACTTGATTATGTAAAAGCTTTTGTTTTATTTTGTTGTATTTCTTTATTATATTTTACTTTTGATTGCAATAAAGCTTATGATTGTAGAATAGTTTGCATCCTGGTAATACCATACTTGCCACCCTAAAAGTTGCATCGCCCTATATGTTGCATCAGTCCAATTATGTCCAATAAAGTGGAAAATCCATAAACATGTCGCACCTCTGTATACTTCGCATCTATTATGCGTTACCGCTGACGCGTCGCGTATGTTATGCATCACCGCTGACAACGCGGAAATGTGGGCCGGTGTTTTGCCAAAAATGAATTGGCTGCGAAATGGCCACAGGAGAGTGCACGGAAGGACTTTAACAGATTAACACGGTAAAAGCAATTATTTGTTTGCTGAAAATTATAGCAAAGATGTGTCTTAGCTGAACTTTTCCTTAAAGGTCCACTGACATGATGTTTGAACTATGCATAAAATTGCTCAACATATATATGTTGTATCATTCAACTATGTTCGTTTGTACAAGCAAACTGATAAATCAATTTAATTTTGATTTAAAAGTGATTTTAAACTTTGCACCGTGTTTATTCACGGGAAATAATAATAATAATTACACGCGAATGCAACATCTGTGACGTAGTATTAGGCAGAGGGCTCTGGTACTGTATTAGGTACGTCTCTTGAACGCCCCTTTTACATATTATTTTACATATTAATGGCGGACAATTTAAAACCCGACGAATTTAGCAATCTATGTGAAGATTTGAGCTATTTGTCTTCAGTTTGGGAAGCAGAAAATAGTTCGGGTGATGGAACAAGAAACGGCAGGATCTAATTTAGGTCTGCAGTCGTATGAGACTTACCGTTCAGGTGGAGCGAGGGGGATCCGAGTGGTGCAGCTTTGTTTTGTCCATTCTTGATGAAGTATTTCATCTTTTGGGAAAGTGAAAATGCTCACTTGTTCACTGATGATATTAAAACACCCAAATGCGCAGTGGTGGGCAACGCTAATCCAAAAATTAGTTCCGCTATTTCTAAAGCACTAATTAATTTATTTAGGTCTGCAATTTCAAAAGCACTAATGTCTTATGAAAATTAGGGGAAGCTAATTCTAATCCGCTAATTAAATTAAACAATTGGTAGCAGCAAGTTATGCAATATTTGCACTACACTGCCAACTAGCTACCCCTACTACCCCTCCCTGGGCTGACACCTTACCGTGGTGGAGGGGTTTGAGTGTCCCAATGATCCTAGGAGCTATGCTGTCAGGGGCTTCATGCCCCTAGTAGGGTCACCCAAGGCAGACAGGTCCTAGGTGAGGGACCAGACAAAGTGCAGCCCAAAAACCCCTATGATGAGTACAATTAATGGACTAAGTTTTCCCTCGCCCGGACGCGGGTCACCGGGGCCCCACTCTGGAGCCAGGCCCGGAGGTGGGGCACGCTGGCGAGCGCCTGGTGGCCGGGCTTTTACCCATGGAGCCCGGCCGGGCACAGCCCGAAGAGGAGACGTGGGTCCCCCTTCCCATGGGCTCACCACCTGTGGGAGGGGCCAAAGGGGTCGGGTGCAATGTGAGATGGGTGGTGGCCGAGGGCGGGGACCCTGGCGGTCTGATCCTCGGCTACAGAAGCTGGCCATTGGGACATGGAATGTCACCTCTCTGGTGGGGAAGGAGCCTGAGCTAGTGTGTGAGGTTGAGAGTTTCCGACTAGAAATAGTCGGACTCACCTCAACGCATGGCTCTGGCTCTGGAACCAGTTTCCTTGAGAGGGGTTGGACACTCTTCCACTCTGGAGTTGCCCCTGGTGAGAGGCGCCGAGCAGGAGTGGGCATACTGGTTGCCCCCCATCTTGGTGCCTGTACGTTGGGGTTCACCCCGGTGAACGAGAGGGTAGCCTCCCTTCGCCTACGTGTGGGGGGACGGGCTCTGACTGTTGTTTGTGCCTATGCACCAAACGGCAGCTCAGACTACCCACCCTTTTTGGAGTCCTTGGAGGGGGTATTGGAGAGTGCGCCTCCTGGGGACTCCCTTGTTCTACTGGGGGACTTCAACGCTCACGTGGGCAATGACAGTGAGACCTGGAGGGGTGTGGTTGGGAGGAACGGCCCCCCTGATCTGAACCAGAGTGGTGTTCTGTTATTGGACTTCTGTGCTCGTCATGGATTGTCCATAACGAACACCATGTTTAAGCATAAGGGTGTCCATATGTGCTCTTGGCACCAGGACACCCTAGGTCGCAGTTCGATGATCGACTTTGTTGTCGTCTCATCTGATCTGCGGCCGCATGTCTTGGACACTCGGGTGAAGAGAGGGGCGGAGCTGTCAACTGACCACTACCTGGTGGTGAGTTGGCTCCGATGGTGGGGGAGGATGCCGGTCAGACCTGGCAGACCCAAACGTATTGTGAGGGTCTGCTGGGAACGTCTGGCAGAGTCTCCCGTAAGACGGAGCTTTAACTCCCACCTCCGGGAGAGCTTTGAACACGTTCCAAGGGAGGCGGGGGACATGGAGTCCGAGTGGGCCGTGTTCCGCGCCTCTATTGTCGAGGCAGCTTATCGGAGCTGTGGCCGCAAGGTTGTTGGTGCCTGTCGTGGTGGCAACCCTCGAACCCGGTGGTGGACACCGGCAGTGAGGGATGCTGTCAGGCTGAAGAAGGAGTCCTATTGGGCCTTTTTGGCTTGTGGGACCCCGGAAGCAGCTGATAGGTACCGGCAGTCCAAGCGGCATGCGGCTCGGGTGGTTGCTGAGGCAAAAACTCGGGCGTGGGAGGAGTTCGGAGAGGCCATGGAGAATGACTTCCGTACGGCTTCGAGGCGATTCTGGTCCACCATCCGGCGTCTCAGGGGGGGAAAGAGGTACGCGACCAACACCATTTATGGTGGGGTGGCGTGCTGCTGACCTCAACTCGGGATGTTGTGAGTCGGTGGGCGGAATACTTCGAAGACCTCCTCAATCCTACTGGCACGTCTTCCATGGAGGAAGCGGAGCCTGGGGACTTTGGGTCGGGTTCTCCGATCTCTGGTGCTGAGGTCGCCGAGGTGGTTAAAAAGCTCCGCGGTGGCAAGGCTCCGGGGGTGGATGAGATTCGCCCGGAGTTCCTTAGGGCTCTGGATGTTGTGGGGTTGTGTTGGCTTACGCGACTCTGCAATATCGCGTGGACATCGGGGGCAGTTCCCTTGGATTGGCAGACTGGGGTGGTGGTTCCCCTATTCAAAAAGGGGGACCGTAGGGTGTGTTCCAACTATAGGGGGATCACACTCTTAAGCCTCCCTGGTAAGGTCTATTCAGGGGTTCTGGGGCCTCATGTACAAAGACTTGCGTAGATTTCTTACTGAAAAGTCACGTACGGACAAATCCAGAAAAGTGTCCACGCACAAAAAAATCCAGATTTATCAAACTGTGCGTACACCGGTATCCACGCACATTCCTTATGTACAACACAATCAACGTGGAATTCAGCGCACATGAGAGAGTGGCCGACTCCGCCTTTGACACGCCTCCGTATGAATATGCAAAGTCATTCAAATATGCCATGCACGACAGGAATGTCGTCTCTGCTCCATTGCAAATCATGTCGGAACGTGGAAAAAAGAGGAACTTCACGGACTGTGAACAGGAATCACTTCTGAGTGAGGCAGAGAAGCACGGAAAAAGGTTTTATTCGGCACGCCTAGCGCAAAACATACCATCCACTTTTAAACAAGAAGTTGACCCATCTGCTCTAACATGCCTGTATAGGTTAGTGGTGAGCGCGCCCGCCCTTCGTCCCAAAGGTCGTGAGATCGACTCCCCCTTGGTACAACGTTTTTTTTTTTCATTCCAGATTTAAAGAACACAGGACAACTATTTAATAAAACAACAAGAAATAGAACAATACATGAAATGAAAGGAAGCAGACGATTTCTTGTTTTGTAAATAGTTTTCATGTGTATTTAAATCTGGAACGAAAAAAAAAAAAGAGAAACGTTGTACCATGCGAGATTCGAACTCATGACCTTTGGAACTAAAGGCAACCGCGCTACACACTGACCTAAACGTAGGCGTGTTGGTACAGCTTGGTTAACTTCTTATTTAAAGAAATCACATCTCATTGTTGTCAATATCGTTGCCACTATTTGGCGCATGCTTTTATATCCACTCATCTAATTGCGTCCATGTGGATGTAATAATTGTTAATCATGTGTGTTTGGTGGGATTTATGATTATTTTCATATCATGGACACAGTTTCTCTGAATAACCTGTAAGTGTCGCCAAAGGAACAATAACCACAGAAACGTGCGTACGCAAGCAGGGGAGCAGCCGTGGATTTGTACGTGGATGCGCAGATATTCCCGTTCATATCAGATTTGATACATACGCCACTTTGCGTGGAAAGTGACGTGCGCAATGTTTTTGTGCGTGCGCACGGTTGATACATGAGGCCCCTGGAGAGGAGGGTCCGTCGGATAGTCGAACCTCGGATCCAGGAGGAGCAATGTGGTTTTCGTCCTGGTCGTGGAACACTGGACCAGCTCTACACCCTCAACAGGGTCCTGGAGGGTGCGTGGGAGTTTGCCCAACCAGTTTACATGTGCTTTGTGGACTTGGAGAAGGCATTCGACCGCGTCCCTCGGGGGGTTCTGTGGGGTACTCCGGGAGTATGGGGTACCAGGCCCTTTGATAAGGGCTGTTAGGTCCCTGTACGACCGGTGTCAGAGCTTGGTCCGCATTGCCGGCAGTAAGTCAGGCTCGTTTCCGGTGAGAGTTGGACTCCGCCAAGGTTGCCCTTTGTCACCGATTCTGTTCATAACTTTTATGGACAGAATTTCTAGGCGCAGCCAAGGTGTTGAGAGGTTCCGTTTTGGTGGCCTTAGAATCGCTTCTCTGTTTTTTGCAGATGATGTGGTCCTACTGGCTTCATCAGTTCGTGATTTACAGCTTTCACTGGAGCGGTTTGCAGCCGAGTGT
>JBBPBX010014505.1:0-11849 GCA_038048925.1 Garcialebias charrua
CATCTACAGTAATTCGACCAAAACACAGCCGAGAACCTCCGTCGAGTCCAGATCCTCCTCTGTGAACTTGCCGGTCTCTGGTCAGCTCTGGGACTCGCTGGTCTGTGCTGTGTCCTTCAAAGTGATACTTCCTGTCACGTGAGCGATGAAGCATCGGAGCAGATGGATCCCAGAATATTTCAGAGAGCTGCAGGAAGGAAGAGGCCGACAGATAAGACCTTCGGCTGTGTGCTGGAGAGACTAAAACGTATCTGTGAGGCTGATAGAGACGTCACCTGACGAGGAACGGCTGGGGGAAGCAGTTCATGGTTTGAGCTTTAAGCACATCCTGAAGGTTCAGAAGGTTCGTCAGCAGAGCCCCAGTCCCGCATTTATCAATCTTTGTCACAACCACCTGGACAACACAAAGTTTGAGATGTTACGTCCACATTTAGAAAATAACACACATTAAACAACAAATAAAATTACTTTTACCAATTCATAAGAACTTTGAGTTCATAGGATTGGTCAACATAAAAACATCTTGTTGTGATCCACATTCATGTGGTGACTAGAGCAGACCCAGAAATCTGGGTCCACTGGAACTAAACACAAAGCTACGTCACACCAGAGAGAATGACCTTTGACCTGCTAACTGAGGCCTGTAGAGCTGGGGTGCCCATTGCCAATACGTCGATCACGAAGGCAATTTGAGTAGATCGCATGGCAAAACAGACGTAAGCCTATCATCCATCCATCCTGTTAAACGGGAGTTTTTCCTTTCCACTGTTGCCATTGTGCTTGCTCAGGATGGGAGACTGTGATGAAGTGAAGATTCAACGAGTCTACTGCTTCCTTAGATAGAGAACTTTACTAACTGGCTTTTTATGTGTGTGAATTACTAACTGGCTTTTTATGTGTGTGAATGTTTTTTTGTTCAGTGCCCTGAGACAAGTTTGTTGTGATGTGGTGCTATATAAATAAACGGACTTTGAATTGAATCCATCATCACTGAGATTCGTCACCTGATTGACATACAGGGCAGCCAATCTGAGACTAGACCTTTTCTGACACATAGGTCACTACACATGCACAGATAACCACGCCAAAAACTACCGAGTTGCTTCCAGTTTATTTATTCCAATGTAAACTCCAGAAAGTGTTTAACATGAGTGGGGGAGCTGGACCAAGTAAGACGCAACAAACCTCCCATTTCCATATGGAATGGGGGGAGGACTTTTGTTTTTCACAATGTCATATTCGAAGTGCATTTGCCTCGACTGCAAGTGTACCGGAGCGGCATTTTCAGACTGTTCATAAAAACTACGACACTGACTTCTTTCCAAAAAGCGAGTTGAAAAAGAAAAAGATGAAGGAACTAAAATGCCAGTTATCCAGATAGCAGTAGTTGCATTCGGGCCCAAAACATCAGACCCAACCCATAGGCATAATTCGTGAACAAGATCCCGAGATACTTAAACTCCTCCACTTGGGGCAGGACCTCCTCCCCGACCCGGAGAGGGCATGCTACCCTTTTCCGGCTCAAGACCATGGCCTCGGATTTGGAGGAACTGATCCTCATCCCGGCCGCATCACACTCGGCTGCAAACCGCTCCAGTGAAAGTTGTAAATCACGAACTGATGAAGCCAGTAGGACCACATCATCTGCAAAAAACAGAGAAGCGATTCTAAGGTCACCAAAACGGATCCTCTCAACACCTTGGCTGCGCCTAGAAATTCTGTCCATAAAAGTTATGAACAGAATCGGTGACAAAGGGCAACCTTGGCGGAGTCCAACTCTCACCGGAAACGAGCCTGACTTACTGCCGGCAATGCGGACCAAGCTCTGACACCGGTCGTACAGGGACCTAACAGCCCTTATCAAAGGGCCTGGTACCCCATACTCCCGGAGTACCCCCCACAGAACCCCCCGAGGGACGCGGTCGAATGCCTTCTCCAAGTCCACAAAGCACATGTAAACTGGTTGGGCAAACTCCCACGCACCCTCCAGGACCCTGCTGAGGGTGTAGAGCTGGTCCAGTGTTCCACGACCAGGACGAAAACCACACTGCTCCTCCTGAATCCGAGGTTCGACTATCCGACGGACCCTCCTCTCCAGAACCCCTGAATAGACCTTACCAGGGAGGCTTAAGAGTGTGATCCCCCTATAGTTGGAACACACCCTACGGTCCCCCTTTTTGAATAGGGGAACCACCACCCCAGTCTGCCAATCCAAGGGAACTGCCCCCGATGTCCACGCGATATTGCAGAGTCGCGTAAGCCAACACAACCCTACAACATCCAGAGCCCTAAGGAACTCCGGGCGAATCTCATCCACCCCCGGAGCCTTGCCACCGCGGAGCTTTTTAACCACCTCGGCGACCTCAGCACCAGAGATCGGAGAACCCGACCCAAAGTCCCCAGGCTCTGCTTCCTCAGTGGAAGACGTGCCAGTAGGATTGAGGAGGTCTTCGAAGTATTCCGCCCACCGACTCACAACATCCCGAGTTGAGGTCAGCAGCACGCCACCTCCACCATAAATGGTGTTGGTCTCGTACCTCTTTCCCCCCCTGAGACGCCGGATGGTGGACCAGAATCGCCTCGAAGCCGTACGGAAGTCATTCTCCATGGCCTCTCCGAACTCCTCCCACGCCCGAGTTTTTGCCTCAGCAACCACCCGAGCCGCATGCCGCTTGGACTGCCGGTACCTATCAGCTGCTTCCGGGGTCCCACAAGCCAAAAAGGCCCAATAGGACTCCTTCTTCAGCCTGACAGCATCCCTCACTGCCGGTGTCCACCACCGGGTTCGAGGGTTGCCACCACGACAGGCACCAACAACCTTGCGGCCACAGCTCCGATAAGCTGCCTCGACAATAGAGGCGCGGAACACGGCCCACTCGGACTCCATGTCCCCCGCCTCCCTCGGAACGTGTTCAAAGCTCTCCCGGAGGTGGGAGTTAAAGCTCCGTCATTATAGCCACGTTTACCTATTACATGATACAACAACATGCCATACAGCTATTACTACTGTACTCTGCTGCCACCAAGTGGCTGAAATTGGTACTGCTCAATTATTATTTTTTTCAGTCAGAATGAACGGGAACGGTCATATCTCAGCCAAAAAAATGTTTTATAAATGCTATGGGAAAAAAATCCATAAATATGTTGCCTCGGCCGATAAGTCGCAGGGCATGTAAATTATGCAAAAAAATTGTGACTTATTTGCCCAAAAATATGGTACTTGTTTTTTCTCTAATTTCCCCCACTTCTTATTTTCTTTATGACACAGAAACTTTTCACTTTCTTTCATGCGTTTCGCCTCCTCTCATCCTCCTTCAGCTGCATGGGTGTGCCCCTTGTGAAAGCATAGTTCCACTGTAAAAGAATGAGTCTGTCAAACTGCAAACAATCTGCATTCATCATGCCTTATCTGCTCGCGCCTCCACGGCAGCAGTCATGATACTGTGGCAGGGAGTATGTCTCTGGACCCATAGCACACAGGGTCAAGGTCTACGGCTCTGGGAAATCGCACACTGGCTCAAGGCAAGCTGGTGCTGGATATAAGCAGCAGGCTGTGGAGGAAGCGAACAGGCAGCTTGACTTAGCCTTGATCCAGGATAATATTATCTTTTCTTCAATTTATCCAGGAATGGTTTGCTGACCATGCGAGTTGTTTCCAGCAATGCCAAATATTCAAGCAGTGGCAGCACACACATTAGCATCTAACAGGATAATCGGATAACCAGAGCCTTAAACCCAAACATAAACAAGTTTAAGTACCTGTTTGTGAGCTTATCATAATTAATTCAAACAAGGGAGAGGAGAGAGCTTCTTAAGTACATCCCTTACCCTAAATCTCATCTAGTTACAACCCTCAGGAGTATTTTCATCCACATCCAACCTAAAACCACGGTGCACTAAAGGATGAATGATGCCCTGGAAGGTTAGCATGAAAATTTATGACTTGCTGAGAAACAAAGCACAAGGAATAGTTATTTAACACGTCCAACAGCTAGGAATAATAAATCAAACAAACTTTACATGAGAGCTATTGCCAGATAAAAAAATAGATCTCTTGAGACAGCAAGCTATTCTAGAAGCATTCTTTTATACAAACTAATGGACAGAAACATTTCCCAAAATCAGTAGAATGGAGAATATATTTGATCGAAGCATTAAAACGTGCAAAACCTGATGAGATTGAAATTTATAACTGATGCTGTCTTATTGCGCATAGAGAACGGAGCTTTAGGGTAACGCTAAGAAAAAAATAATTAAAAGCCATAAAAATAAATAATAAAATCCTAGTATTACGAGAATAAAGTCGTAGGAGACTTTTTTTTACAGCTCTCTTTTATTTATTTATGTAATTACTACATGAGTCCACGACTCGACCTGTCCGTCAATCCAGTACTTTATTCTCGTAATTTTATGGTAAAAAAAAATTCTTAGCGTGGCAATGTAGTTTTTTATTTTGTTTTTTTTTGCTTAGCGTGGCCTTAAAGCTCTGTTAAAATAAAAAAAAGTGTTTAGTACAGAAACAACTGCTTTACTTAAAGTCCAGTTGTTTCTGTACTGAACACTTTTTTTGATTTTACCATGTCCTGGATGACTGAGAATCTTCACCAGCTTAAAGCTCTGTTATACATAGTGACCTAGAAGGTGACAGAAAACTGCGAAAACCCCCCCACTTATTTCCCATAAAGATGATTATTTAGTGAGTTAGCCGCTAAAAAAGCTCATGTATTTATTATTATTTTTAAATCTGCCACATACTCAAGGCCGGATTAACCACATGGGCAACTGGGCAAGTGCCCAGGTGGCCCACGATCTCTAAGGGGCCCAGGGCAATGAGGGCACAAGCAAAATATCTGGTTATCTCTTGCTTTGCTTGGAGCCCTGTACTGCACAGAGCGACTGCTGAGCTCCCGCTGCATTTGGGCCACCCTGCCTCCTCCCAGCGTGGCTGCTGCAGTTCTCGTGTTTTTTTTAAGTCGGATCCTCGACTGTGCGACATGTCAATCAAACCAGAAGGCGTGTCGGTAGCTGACCAATCGACAACCTCAATTTGTCCCGAAGGTAAACGCTCCTTGCTGACAAGCTCATCTTGAGAAACGTATTGTTTTAATTAAAACAATAAGTTTGTATCTGCTGTGAGATGATTTTAGCAGTTTTACAGTTTTTTATCTACTTAATGAATAATAGTATGACTTAAAATCGTTCATAAAAGAGGAAGCATGACTTCTTATCCCTCCTGTGACTACAGTGAATGTGATACTTTGCTATAAGCATGACTAAAGTATATTTATGGCATCAGAAAAAGCTGAGCTTCAGTTATCCACATAAAGTAAAATGACATCAGCATGAAAAGAAGGAATGTTAAGTATGAGATTAATCCAGTTTCTGATGTCTGACCAGAGAATTTTTGTTGACATGAAAAAAAAAGTTTGATGGATTCATCTTCTAATTTACAACAGACACACAAATCAACCTAAATTTAAATCTTCTTTAAAGAAGCCTGGGTACAGGACATATATTATTTATTATTTTAAAATGATTCTCCTTTGCAAGATTTATGCCATTTGACAAATTTAGAATGAGCAGAAGTCATACTGGTTTTTATGGTTTCTTGAAGGAATCTTTGTTATACCGTAATAAACAAATCCTTTGTCACAAACATTCATTGATCATCTTGTTGCATTTTAAGTCAACTAAGTTACAGTCATTTAATTTTAATGCGCACGTTCTCGTTTAAAAGATTGCAAAGAGACGCAGGACTGTTTTTTATGTGACACAAATGTATTAAATTCCCCTTCTTCATCCCTGATCTGGACTTTTCTTTTGTTTTTTTGCCAAAAGTCAAGTGATCGCTTCCTCCTCCGCTGACTCCATGACTGAAATGATGAGGAAATGAATGAATTTGTCACGAGCGAATTAAACTCGGGTTCAACGTGGCTGCGCGAGGCTCTGCAGATTTCCTGGTGTTCTGGTGTGCTGGACCAGCGCTCCATGTTTTTATTTTATTTTTTAGAACGTTTTATTAACATATAAACACAGAATATCGCAGCGGCTGCGACAGGACATGCAGTGGAGGCGGAGCTATGGAGGCTGAGCTGAAGTTCAGCTGAGAACAAGGGGGAGGGACCAGAAACGTGTCTCTGTTCAAAATTTTTCTAAGTTCCAGCGTGTTCCAAAAACTACATATAGCAGCTTTAATTCATTGAATCAGCTGTTGGTCAGGCTACTTCTTGTTGTGCCATTAGCTCTAATATAGTTATTGAATCAAGTGTTTACTTGCGTAGGTAAAACTAGATGTTAAACAACCAGTTAAATACACCAGAATGCAGGAAATTACATCTACTTTATTCAAAAATTTCTGGGGGAGGACCCCCAGACACCCCCCCCCTCCCCATATTACAAATGCTTCTGACACCAGTGGCCAACACATTACTAAACAAGTACGTTCAAAGTATGTTCAGCTTAACTCAGTCTTGATGATTTGCGTCAACAAGAGGACATAGCATTTATAGTTCTATGATTGTTTGTATTTTTATACATAAAAATACACTTGATAGTTAGAATTTTAAGTATATTTACTATGTATTATGGTAATTTATCACATATTTTGCCATGGTGATCCTGGGGTCGTGATGATGGGGCCCTTTAAGATTGTTGCCCAGGGTACAGCGAAGTGTTAATCTGGCCCTGCACATACTGTGCTACAAATTAGTCAGATCAGGCACTACAGTAAAAGTAATGTAGATATGAAGTACTTTGCAACCTGAAGCTGACACATGCTAACACATTATATACTACATGGGCGTAGCCAGGATTTTATGAGGGGCGGTTCGTTTAAAGGAAAAGTGGACCTGGAAAGTGCAACACGCCTTGTTGGTTCACTGGAAGCGCGTCGGGTTGCCACTCCAAACTTTATCTCGACTCTGGTTCGATCCTCACTTGGTTGAACTTATTTTACGTTTGTCTTTTATTGGATTTAAAAAAAGGAGTTTGTGTTATGCCTGTGGTTAACACAAACTCCTTTTTTTAAATCCAATAAAAGACAAACGTAAAATAAGTTCAACCAAGTGAGGATCGAACCAGAGTCGAGATAAAGTTTGGAGTGGCAACCCGACGTGCTTCCAGTGAACCAACCACGAGACATGTTAACCATTTTGACTTTAGCGTCTCTTTCCACCTCTCTTAACACAGAACTTGTGTTGTGCGGGAGTTGTAGGCGGGACTTCATAGGCAAAGTGGGCGGTTCGTTTGAACCCAACGAACCCCCCTGGCTACGCGCATCCACTATATATGTTAGCAATTAGCATGTGTCAGCCAATACACTTCAAGCTTATACAGTACTCTTAAAGGCTGATGTATATTAGCTAAAGTGCTTCAAGTTAGTTCAAAAATGGTCAAAACATAAAAACAACTGGACTTCTATTCTGAAGCTGAATACTTGTTGCTTCCCATCTGGGAAGCTTTATCAGCTTTATCAAAAATGTCTGGAGTGGGCCAGCTTATAGAACGGATTATCATACAGGTTAGATTAGAACTACTCGTCCTGCTCGTCAGGCTCTTTGTTGCCTGGCTCAGAGAGAAATGTTTTGGTCACCTGCATGAAGGTGTGAATTGGAACTGGAGCAGATCTGGAATCAGACCTAATGCTGCTGCTTAAGTTTTCAAAAGTTGAAATCTGAGACCTCCTCCTCTGTTTAATATTGTTTTTCTCATTTTACATAAACAGCTTCCTTCACCCCCCTCTCAAACCATCTGTCTTCTCTATAAAAAAATATGAACACTTTGGTCCTCTAAAGAGTGTCCCTTGAGGTATAGGTGGACAGCTGAGTCCGATGTTGAGCCATGCGTCTGTGAACATAATGAATTAACGAGTGCACAGATTTCTCTCATCACATTTTATGACGAGTATCAGACATAGATGTAATTAAAACATGTTCTCAACCAAAAAACCGTAAAGCTATTCTGTCCCATCACCTCAGATTTGGGCATGTGTCCTCATGTATCCTGCCGGTGTTTCTTTATGCAACACATACTGTGACGAGCTTTGAGCATGAATATAAAAGTCTGCTGTATATAAATAATGGACACCAATAAGTCATATATACAGTGAACACTTTAAAGAAAGTGAGTGAGTGACTGAGTTTAAACAAAACTTTACTGAATAATTGATTAAAATGTAGTTTTTATGAGTGGCTCTGACAGTAAAGCCAAACTCTCAGCAACTAACTGGTCCTGAGGCGATGACGTAAAAAAGGAAAATGTTCACGACCATGATGTTTTGCTGCAAAAAAGAAAAATACCACTGATTTGAAGGTCATCATGACAGTGCGGACTCCCCTGGCTGCCTGACAGGCGTGTAGGTTACCTGTCAGTCACAAAGCAGTCAGATGGTTGTAGACTGGACTACACCTCCCAGTCAGCCACTTTATCACTGAGGACAAGACTTGCGGGAGGACAAGCAGAGGACACTGATGGAGGCTGCAGTCAAGAGCATGACCCAAATGTCCCATCTGGGGACTGGTTTGGAGGCAGCAGTTGAGTCAAAGGGCGTGAGGACGTCCTAACTGATTTACCAAACGTGAGAAAGAAATCCACAGTGAAACAAAAAAACATGAAGGGGAAAGCAGTAACGGTTCAGAGCCTAATGTTCGTGTGGTAATTCGGCGTCCTGTGATGGATGTCAGCAGCTGACCATGACAAACACTGTTGCCAGCATTTGTGTTTGTTTAATTAATACAAATAAACGGAGAAGACGGGCGTCTCGGCTGCAATCTGTCTAAATGAAATCCCATTTCGACGTTGCTTCTTCGCGTCACCCATCACTATAACAAAAAAAGCAGATGTTTTTTAAAAAAAAAGCAAGGAAAAAAAAAATCCTCTCTCCAATGCCATCTGCAAATCAATTTTTCATCTTCCCCTCCCTTTGCTTTGGAGTAAATTATACATAATATCCTTGAAACACAAAGCAGGAGTTTATACGAGTGTTCTGGCTGTGATTGATTCTTTTGTTGGGCGTTCTATTTTTATTATTCAGGCTGTTGAAAGGAAGCTTGCTTGATGGCAGGGGGAGGAGGAGGAGGCGGGGGAGGATCGGAGGGTTTGGGCATGCAGCACCATACCAAGACACTTTCTGCTCACGAGAATTGGCACAAGTTAATAAGCACCTTGAACATTATTCTGCTAAACAAATGGAGTTAACCTGCATTTAAATTCAATTAGGCTGTTGATTGAGTCGTTAGCATCACGTCTCAGCTGCATGTGCACGTCTATGTCAGAGGAACGGACAAAAAGTACAAAAAAAATTGTGCATTTTGCTTATTTCCATCTGCTGCTAAGTGAAATGCCTTATCTGGATAATGCAAAATGAATACTAATTAATGGCTACTAGAATAAGTCACTGCACTTACAGTTCAATTTGACTATTGTGCATTTGTTCAAAGCTCTTAGCATTAGGAGAAGCACTACTGAGGTTGCCTTTTAATTGAATTTTACTTCCCCCTAAACAAGCTCCATCTTAAAGCTGCTGTATGTAACTTTTCTAAAAATATATTTTTAACATATTTCTTCACTCTCACTATCTCCTGACAGACTGATGTTAGACAAGTAATCTCTGAAAAAAACTATAGTCCCCTTGCTTCTCCAGGTGGTACTACAAGCATTTCTAAAAACCCACAGTGACCCGCCGTTAACCAGCCAATAAAAACAGAGTTTTTAACCAGCCAATAAAAACAGAGTTTTTAACCAGCCAATAAAAACAGAGCTTAGTTCATGAACGAGCTTCTCACGCCCATCCCCCAACCATCCCACCGCCTGTCCCAACCCCGCCTGGCCAGTCACGAGACAGGCCATGCTGTGGAGGAGGAGCTAAAGAGGGTGAGTTGCAGGTCAGCCGAGAGCAAGGGGGAGGGACCAGAAAGGTGTCTATGTTCAAAATTTTCCTGTCCAGCGTTTTCCAGAAACTACATACAGCAGCTTTAAGGCTCATGTGGACCAACTCTGACTGTTGACAGTGAAACACACTACACCTGACTGATAAGGACACTGCTCTGCCAATGCATATTTAATTGTGCAAGCCATAGCTTTCCTGGAATATTTCAATTACATGCTCTTTCCTCAGTGGAACAGCTCTCTGTTCAGTTTGATTCTGTATAATTACTGTAAAAAGAATTTTAATTGTTATGGCCAATCCTGAAGTAAGTTGGCACACATTCCTGCTCCACACACCGAGGTGTCATTTCTAGTTGGATTTTAAACGTTTCACAAGGGTCTGCGTTTGGCCAAATGAAAAGGATTGTCCATGTTCTTTAAGGCAAGGTTTTGTAGGAAAGTGATGCGAAATGAACATTTTACCTGTTGTAGATAACACTTTGCATGGGTAAATAGTTATTTCTGCCCAGATCAATGAGTTCTTGGCTTGTCTGAGAGGGAGCAGACATATTCTTGTTGTTGAAACCCTCCTGCTGCCCATGGGTCAAAATGATCAACAAGGCCTTGTGCTTGTGGGCCATTTTAACTAAAGGGCAGCAGGAGAGTTAAAACAACATCAAATTCAAACATTTCATATGATGTCTGCTAACACTAACAACATACATGCTATAGCTAGCTGCTGCTGCTGCTTTACTCGCAAATAAAGAAATGATTGAAAATTATAATGTGAATAATGAAGTACAGTACAGTAGTCCCTATGTTGCGGTTCACATTTTGTGGTTTCACTATATCGCAGGTCTTTTAAACCCAGTTTTTATTTGGTGTAGACTGTACATGCTGTGCACTATTCATCTCATTGTCATCATCTTCCTCGCGATCGCCAAAGTGTTTAAGAGCATATGAAGCATATGAAGTGTTTATAAGATAGTGGAAAGGGTTTTTAATGCCTTTAATATACTGTATATAGTGTTTCCCCTTCACTGTACAGTAGTCCATCATTTATTGTGGGGGAACGGTACCCTGAAACCTCGCGATAAGTGAAAAACTGCAAAATATACTGTATATATACAGTATATGTGTGTGTGCTAAAAGAGAACAGCATGTCATGATTTCCCTCTCTCTGCTTCCGCTGCTCTTTACCACCTGCAAGTGCTCTTGGCCACGCCCACTTCTGCGCTCTGCACAGAGAACAGCTGATCAGTGACAGTAGGAAGTTTATCCTGCAATATGGGCTACACAAAGGTGCAGCAGGTGCTAAAGTATTTAAAATAATTTATTTTAAATACAAATTCCATGCCGATCATGCGGCTCATCCAACAGTCAGCTAATTGTGTGTCATGTCCAATCTTATTTTGACAACCCGCGACAGAGTGAGTTCGTGATGAACCGCTAAGTAGCGAGGGACTGCTGAATATGTTAGTCTGATTGGTAACTCTACATTGTCCCTATAGGTGTGAGTGAGAGAGTGAATGGTTGTTTGTTTGTCTTATTCGTCTTGTTTGTCTCCATGTGTCTCTGTGATGTACTTGTGACCTGTCCAAGGTGTCCCCCGCCTCTCACACAGTGATGGCTGGACATGGGCACTGGTGACTCCCGCAATCCAAAAAGGAAGAAGCAAGTAAAGATAATGGATGGATGGATGGATGAATGGTATTTCCCATGCCATTATACAAGCAGGGCACCCCACCTACAGAACCAAGCTACACATCGAATCATCAACGTAGCGCTAAGCTAGCTGCACATAGTACAGGCAGGCTAGCTAAAAAGCTAAAGGCAGCGCTCATGCTGCCTCTTTTCTCATGATGAACCCCTCCCCCTTGGTCAAAAGCTCAAAAACTGTTGGTACAAAGAGCACGCAGCTCAGATGTCTCTCATCATGGACGAACGAGATAAGTGCCCTTCCATGGTAAATTATCTAGGAGAAA
>JBBPBX010014505.1:11928-26635 GCA_038048925.1 Garcialebias charrua
ATATATAATGTATAGTAAAGTATATGTCACTACTTCATGTATTTTCACATACCGCAGGGGTCTCTGGAACGTTACCCCCACAATAGGTGATGGATCACAGTAATGTGAAACTGGTGGCAGTGTAAATACTTACAAATGTCATTGCGATGAAATGTTTAATCCACGTGTTGTTGTAAGACTGCATCATGGCTCCCTGCAACATTAACTGTTCACCTTAACTGTTTAACATTCCACAACACTACACTTCAGAAGGTCTGAACTTATCTTTTAAAAAAGCTTAACCTTTTTAGACAAGCTTATGAGAAAGTCACGAGGACAGTCAGTGCTCTATTAACCCATTTTTAAAGGCAAACACAAACCAGAGAAGATATGTATGCTCTCTAACAGTGACAGGACCAGAATGACGAAACAGAACTCACAACCTTTTGTTGGGACAGCATCAGACAGCAGAGTCAGATGAATTCTAACCACCTACAATGTTCCTCCAGAGTTCGTTATGAACATTATGGGTGTCGCAGTAACCTTATTATCTGCTGTATTTTTAACAGCTGGCTGCCCATTTCTGTTCCCAAACATCACCGGCACCTGGGTCTTTGTGATTCTCTGTGAAATTCCTCCTCCCTTTCGGAAAATGAAATATGCATCACTCCGGCTCTCTGTCTCTCTTCCCCCATCAGTGGCTTCTGTTGTCCGAGTAGCTCAAGCAGGTTCCGCTGGGTGGAGATGAGCTTCCCTCCATTCGAAAATCAGGAGACACAGCCGCCTCATAATTAGATTTGCTTTCTGTGTGGAGCCAGTTCCTTCAATCTAATCTATTTATGCATTCTCTCTTTCAGGCCTCATTGAGATTCTATCACCTTGTATTTGTACCCTGCCTGTCAAAACGGCCGCCTTTTCTTCACAATTTTGGGCTCATTTCACTGGCGGAGATGGGCGATGATTGCCCGCTGGTCTCATCGCAAATGCAATGTGCCGGAACTTAAGAGGCTTCCCTCTGCTCTTTAAAGAGCTGAAATGTGTGTGTGTATGGTTGTGAGGATGACACATAGGCTTGACAATGGGATCTGTTTGTGTTTTTGTGTATTTGTGCTCATGTTCTTCTGTCTCTCTCGTATTGATGCGGACATAAATAGTCTGCGTGCATGTGTGTAGCCGGCACAGAAGAGAAAGGGGTTGGTGTTAAAGTAAGATTAACTTTATTGACTCAGGAGAAGGAGAAACAAAAATGGATATGGTAGGCGCAAACAGTAGGCCAGGGCTGAGAACACAATAAGAAGTGTGACCAAACTAAAATGGATCTATTTGACTTAAATCAGATATCAAATTCAACGACCTTTGTTGTCCCAGTAATCAAAACGTACACTGTGGTGAGCTTAATTTTCTGGTCCAAAAGCTTATTAAGTCTTATTAAGTCATTGCATGGATGCACTTTCACACATTTTGCAGCCTATAGTGGAAAAAAGTGAAAGCAAATAAGAAAGAAAATATGTAAATAAGTCAATATGACCAACATTTTAATCTACAAAAGTACCAGTAATTAGAGGTTTCACATGAATACAAAAACTTGACACTTTCATCTGATTTTTGTAAAGTTGATCCTATATGTGGCTGTAATAAACTGAGAAGAAGGCAGACAAAAAGCTTTGAAAAGAAACAAAAATATTGCAGTTTGAACAAGAAAATTAAATGTTGTTTAGGACGGTTTTCATGTCAAGATCTGTCGTGTGAGCCCTTAATGTCCAAGCTTTTTGACTAGAAACAAAATTATCTGCTCAAAGTGTTTGTCGTGTGTTACTTTAGGCTTTTATACCCTGCCAGTAGGAGATCACAGAATCAGAGAATAGTCATTCATTCAGAAAGACAGAACAATATTACTAAAATAGTCTCCTTTTCCAAGAAAAAAATGTACATGCACAATTCAAAGTATGTGAATGAGTCTGTAATTAAAAGTGAGCTGTCAAACGGCTGCTGTTCTCTGACTGATGGAGACAATGGCACAAAAAAACAGGACTGTCAGTTGAGTCAGATGGAAGAATTACAAAAGCAGCTTTAAGAAGTTAATGCAGCACAGAGAAGTTGGATCTTCAAAGTCTGCTATTTTTAAAAGTTGAATAAGTATAAAAACATGGAAACACTGTAAAATAAAAATATTCATAAAGATAATTCAGTTCAGAGATACTTTATTGATCACAAAGGGAAATTTAATCCAGGTCAATTCCAGGTCTCTCTTGTAAATGAGTCCTCGAGGCTCAATGGGATTAACCTGCCTAAATAAAGCTTGAATGAAAAAAAAAGTAACATTGTAATAATATAGGACTTATTGGTCAGTTTACTGACTTACATATATTTTAGAGAAGTTGGAGCAGACTTGATCTGACCCAAATTCATTCGCGAGTTCACCCTTTTTCCGGTATTAAATTGCTTTGACTGTGACTAGACAAAATGTAACTTCACGAGAGACTTCAATTTATGTTGCTCCACCAAAAGATAGACCTTTTATTGAAATAATCACAAAGGTACATTAAACATTTGTATCGATATTAGCTCTGATTTACTAACTACTTTGACAAGAATTCAAATTAAAAACAAACAGACAGTTAGGATCTAACTTACTGTTGGCACATTTACTTTCTGGGTGGAGTTTGCATGTTCTCCCCGTGCATGCGTGGGTTTCCTCCGGGTACTCCGGTTTCCTCCCACAGACCAAAAAAAAACATGCTTGTTAGGCTGATTGGTGACTCTAAATTGACCCTAGGTGTGAGTGTGAGAATGGATGGTTGTTTGGTGTGAGTGAGACAGGTCCCTCTTGTAAATGAGTCCCCGTGACTCAACGAGGCTAGCCTGTATAAATAAAGGTTGAATGAAATTTACTTGAAGTTTACTGGCTTAGGGAAAATGAAGAAATAGGAGGAGAATATAGGATGAATGAAAGCTAAGTTTAAAGGAAGTTAATTATTTGGAAATGACAGGGTGGCACTTTCCCACCACGGGTTCAGCTGGACTTTTCACACGTTCAGAACACAATCAACGCCTCGTTACCTGTTGACGAACGTCTCTGGAGATAAGAGTTGAAGTTTTGTGGACACTAACGGACTGTGTTGTCCAGTTCACGTCCAAATGACTTCCGCGCGTGTGTGCTGATTCAGACGAGCAAAAGAGCGCTTCTCCCGGCAGGAACAGAGCCAGCTCCTGGCTGAGCTTTCAAAATAAAACTCCCAGAAAACAAATTCTTTCAGAAAATGAGTGAAGGAGGCACAGTAAGCTTTACTGTAACTCCGGCTGAGAACGTAGGTCTAATTGACACAATGACCAGAACGTTTCCAGCTTTTTCCAGAGGAGAAAACCAGTTGTTAGAAAGTTCTCCCCTTCGACACTAAAGTCAAAACGGAAGTAAGACTTTATATGGAGGGTGGAGTCTGCCCACCTCCTGAATGGCTTATTGGTTGGTTTAACAAAATAACGGATGGATATTTCATCCCATAGGCAGAAGGTCTCTGAAGGACAACAGGACAACTGTTTACATAAGCGGCCAGATGGACTGGCCCGTGAAGTGGAAAATTATGTCTAGCTTGAAAGACAAAACAGAGAAGGAAATAACAGCTTTACCCTGACTCGTGCCTTAGATTCAGAGCACACTTGTAATGAAGAATACACCAGCAGAAGGTCAAACTCATGCAAGTAACAGATCATCATTAAAGGTTCAGTCTGCAGTTTCTGTAGAACAGCAGCACTTAGAAAAAATTTCAACAAGCAAAGCATTCTGATCCCTCCCCCTCAGAGCCATATATGGCTCTGCCCCCTTGTGGTCTGTTGAAATTTGAATTCAAGCTCTGTTTTTATTGGCTGATTCAAATTCAAGCTCGGTTTTTATTGGCTGGTTACAAACTTTGTTTTTATTGGCTGGAAAATGGCGGGTCACTTTTTCTTTTTAGAAATGCTTATTTACCACCTGGAGAAGCAAGGGGACAATATTTTTTTTTAGTTTTTTCAGAGATTACCTCTCTAACATCAATCTAGTGACAGAGTGAAGAAATATGTTAAAATATATATTGTTTGAAAAATTACAGACTACATTACAATCTTACATACCCCAGCTTTAAATGACAAAAATATACTGTTGATCAATTTTGAATTAACACACATTAAAGAGAAAGTTATTTCTGATTGATTGGTGTCCATTAATTCAAAATAATTATAACAAAAATAGTGTCCACTTGTCTCCTTGAGAGTTCCAAGAAAGTGTAACACTCAGAGTTTCAGAGAGATGTGAAGAGGTTTAACTCCAATATGGACATGAGGGTGCTATATCTCTACAATCCCCCTTTTTGGAAATCATCGCCTGTCCTTGGAGATGAGTTCCAACACGAAAGGATACCACCGAATGTCTCTGACCTCTATGTAATCCAGCAAGTGGAGGAAGAAAAAAAAATCAAAATTATACTCCCATAATGTTTTGGAAATTCCATACTGTTTGTAAGTAATCCCATTGCGGTAAGCTTTCAATCCTTTGGAAAACATAGTCTGTTAACCCATGGAAAACTGAGTCTGTGATCCCTTGGAAAACAAAGTCTTATAATCCACAGCGGTAATTCCACAACGATTGAGGTTATTGATTTCATCAGCAAGAATGGATTTTAATCAGCATGTAGAGGGGGATCCCTCGATTGACGCAGAGGAGGCGGCCCTTGGATGAAGGTTGAAGACCAACGTTGGAGTTGCAGGTCCCCACATCGAAGGTTGCAGGCTGGTTGGTTTCCAGTCCTTGCCACTCTGGTTCTATGTGTCATGCATTTATGTGGTTTTAGGTGGGCTTATGATTGGGATGTTACATTAGGCCCTACCTATATGCACCTGGTATGTAAGCTATCATGGATTAGATCAGCTACAATTACCAATCAAGAGGTGGATCAATGCTGTAAAAAATCAGATATAGGGATGTATACCTATAGAGTTTTGGAGGGCTTCTGTAACGAAGGCCTCTTCATTCAAACTATTCCTCCATTCATTATTTAGTTTAGGATAAACTAAAATAAAAAATGAAATCTAGTTTGGTCTAAATGTCTGTTGTCTTTTAGACGAACGACGCAAGAAATGGTATTCCCTATAAATTTTGAAGTCTATGGCAAGACTCATCAAAATTAATAGATCTAGAATAGAGACGATCGAATCGGTTCTACCTAAATGATTGGGAGATCAGTGTAGAATAGATTATAGTACCTTAAGTAGTATTAATCTACCATGACTCTTCAAAGATTGAGATCTTTAACAAAATGAACAGCATGTTGGCATAGTTAAATCCATTTAAGTCTTCAACTAACATTAATCAAAACCTCTTTTGGCTGGGAGTGTTCAGAAAACAATAACAACTTCAATAACAACAAAAGTAGCAATTAAGCAACTAAAAACAACGTTTCACTACGTCAAACTCACTCTGGTCGTCAGATTCCAACGTGTCACACACAAGAAAAACAGTTCTTAGCTTTATAACCGATGTCAATTAAATCCTGCAGATTTAAACGGTTGTTAAGGTTAGTTTTTTGTTGTGGGTTTTATGCTTAGCGTTTCTAAGTTCTAATCGGAACGGTTTCTTTTCGTAACTAGTATAGTTTAAACTGTTTAGTTTATTTACTATCTTGCGCTTGGACGACCTTATTTTCCCATGAAGTCTGTGAGTTTGCGAGAACTTTGTCATTTGTGGGGTTATTGAAATCTTTGTCCTTGACATGGACATGACCTAACATCTCCCCCCTGTGGTCATGGGGGACCACGCGCACAGGTGTGGACGTCCGACCATGGGCACGAGTTAGGATGCCATTGGTTAGTTTAAGCTGTTTGCGCAGTTTATTGGGAGTCTTGTAAAGGAACCTTATAGGTTTCGGCCAACGTACCTCTGTACGTTTACCTCTTTCTGCGTAATTCAGGTGTGTCACAACTGTCGGCGCAGTCGCAAGTGTGTCTGACTGGTCAGACTGCGACGGGTCACTGTCGTTGTGGTGTGTGTCTTCCCACTTCATGACTGAAGAGGTGCTCTTTGAGTCTGTAAGAACTATGTCATCTCTGAGTAGTTCTAGACACAAATGCTCTTGAACCAAGGTTTCATCAAAAGCTTGGCTGATAGCCGAATTACTTGTCCCAGAGGACAGTACAACGTCCTCGGCGTGGGACCCTTGGATCTCCACACCTTCCTCTACCTGTGGTAGGAAGTGTGAGTTTGCCCCCCTTTTATTTGAGGAGGGGTCCCCAAAATCTGTAACAATGATGTCCAAGTGACTGTCAGCGTGTGGTAGACTGTCACTTTCTGGACTCGGATGTCCTTGAACCAAGATTACACTGAAAGCTTGGCTATCTGCCGAATTACCTGTCCCAGAGGACAGTACAGCGTCTTTGGCGTGGGATCCCTGGACCTCCACACCTTTCTCTACCTGTGGTAGGTAGTGTCCAGTGAGAGCTGAAGGTGTCAGCTCACAGAGGAGGTTCTCGTGTTGGGCCAGAGTCTGGTCCAATTGTTGAGTCTCCTCTGTCACACCTGTCCTTGAAGGTTCACTTACCGGGCTTGTGGTCTCGGTTGGGGATTCCTGTGTGACTTCTGCGGTACCTGTTGTTAGACAGTCAGTGCCCTGACCTTGGGGAGGCACCTCGATTGGCAGTGGACTGCTCACTGTGGCCCACATTGTCTGATTGCCATAATTTATAATCGCGTTGAAACGGTTTATAAAATCTTGGCCAACCAAAAATGGAGTCTGGAGTGAGTCAAGTTCAGACACAAATACCGGGTGGTATAGTGACATCTTACCAATCTGCATGTGAACCATAGCCGTTAGGGTTGTTCTCGTCTTTGCAAGGCCCTGTACCTCAAAAGCACAATTCCCGAAGGGTATTTGCCTGTCAACACCGTCAGCGGCGGTCCTTAGCTCCTCAAACAGTTCGGCTGACATGACAGACACATCGGAACTGCAAACCAGGAGTGCTTCTCGCGCGAGGACCCCTTCCAGTGTGAGTGGCAGGTAAGCTTTCTTAGCCACCCCCCTTTTGATAAAGTTACACAGAAACCGTTTAGGTTTAAGCACACGCTTCCGTTTACGTGTACCTCCGTCTGTGTAATCTTCGTTGCTGTCAGCAACTTGATGGCTGTCTGTATCATGACCTTCAGGACGCTGATCATCAGTAATTTGTTTGCTGTCAGCATCTTTGTCAGTGTTGACGTTGTTGTTGTCAACTGTGTGCACTGAGTTGTTGCAAAAGGCAGTGCTGCGCATCGCCTCACCAGGTTGAACAACATTGTTTGTGTTATTATCAAGGATAACGACACACATTGTGTCAGCTTGGTCATCTGTTGTAACATTCAAATTATTTAACAAACTACTTACTTCCTCGGTCTCTACCGAGCGAGGAGGCGTCGTTTACTCAATCTGGAGCTTGTGTGACTCTTTGCATGTCTCGAACTGTGCAGCTCGAGGTGCAAGGGCAGGAGGGCCGCTTCTCGGGGGTACCTGTTGGGACCGACCTTTGTTCCATGGGTCACGGCGCCCAGACAGAAACTTCTCTCGAAGTTCACCCACTGTGAGACCTAGGTCAAAACCTTTTTGGTTAGATCTGAACCATCTTGGTTCACCTAGAGAGCGAACACCTACCTTTTGTGGTTCTTTGCACGTCTCAGATTTGTCCATCTGAAGTGCCCGAGGAGTAGAACTCCCTTTGAACCGAAATGAGTCACTTTTCCAGCTGGCATCAACATACTGTAGCTTGTTATTATGAAAATCCTGTGTACTCTCGCACACTGTAGGAGAGGAAACCTCTTCTATCAGTTGCGAGTGGGATTTGACCTTTTGACCTTGGCACACCACTGAGGGTGTTTTGTGTTGTTTGAGCATATCAAAAACTTCCACAGCGTATTGTTTAATTTCTGCCATAGTACTCTCTTTGAAATTAACCTCGAAGCGAACACATTTGCCGTGAAAAGGCAAGAGATTTGCAACGAAAAGACGTTTAAACTGTTCATCTTCCTCTAATCCAGGGACAGTTATGTCACCTGAATAAACAGAGAGGAGCCTGTCGAAAAACAACAGGGGATGTTCACCTGATTGCTGAAGGACATTCCTCGCAGCAAAGTAATTATCATGCGATGAAACAGTTCCTCCCACCGTGTGAGGAACACGGGCAGCATCTACACGGCCCGAACGAAACCATTTAGGATCGGGCAGAGAGCAGGCCCTCTCAGTTGATGCACTTGTTAGACCGTCCATTTTTGTATTGATTTTCTGTGACAAATCAAGTAAAATGGTTCTTATTTTACAGTGTGCTATCTCACCATGTGATGCCTACAGCAATCAACAAGGTGTCCAAGATGTGAAATCAAATAAAAATCAGTGATTTTTATTAAATTGTCGACCCGTGATACGACCAGCAAGGTCGGCTATCTTTGTGTGATTTTTGTGAAAACCAAGACAAAAGATGCCTCATGTGTATTATTTTAAACTTGCAGTTTAAAATAAAGTAGACAGCCTTGTTGCACAGAATTTATGATAAAAGTGTCAAGTTTTATTAAAAAGCAGACATGTCTGTATTAATTCTATGTAACTGTTCTGCTTTCAACATTTGATTATATGTGAAAATCAAATGAAAGGATGCTGTGTGTCCACACGTCAACAGTACTCTATTTAAAATAGGAAAGTGGACCTGTAGACTGAATTGCATCAAAAGCATATCCTTTGATGCAACCAACAGGTGGGGGTACAACGCTGGATATGAGTTTATCATAGCGACTGCAATTTCTCTATCTGACCGCTATAGAGGCGCTGTTGTCACCCGTGAGCGCAGCCACAGCTTTTAGCGACCACAGACGTCCACAAACGGATCAAAAGCATCAATCAGAAAGATCTAAAGCCTTTACGTGACAAAACTCTAGAACCCCGGTCTTATAATAGATGAGTCGATGTGAGTAACATCGTTTGGACTGTGAAACTTTAAACTTTGTTTAAAAGAAAACAGTCGGTCCTCATAAACCAGTTGCAGCTTCCGGTGTCACGTGACCTGGTCACATGGCGATCGGTAGTCTCAGATCAACTGACTCAATCCACCCATTAAAATCTCAAAAAACATCGCGACGAAACAGTCTTTCAAAGATAGTAACGGACAAACAAGCATGAACTTGTAAGGGCTGGTTTACTGAAGTGAAAGCTGACGAGGAGTGGGCCTTCCCCATCCCGCAAGCGTCACCACTTACAGCGTAATCGACCAATCACAGTGAAGACAGAACATGTAGTTCTAAACCCAAGTGTTCATGGGTAATGGAGTCTTCTAAACCTTACGTCTCTGTACGTCACTCACATGTGACGCACCGTTCGAGCGTTGCGTTCACGGACCTCGAGGTCGGTCGAACTTTAGCGTTGAACGGACATTTCAACGTCCTAAAAGACTCATAAATATCGCAAAACACCGCGGTTAAGCCAGTTTTCGATGATATCACGTGCATATAAACGAACAACACAGATAAACTGTAAAAAATGTGTGCAAAAATGAATATCTGACAACCAGCAGTCTACAGCACCAACTTTTTTGAACACGACACACAATGGACCAATCATAGCGCTTCTGCAGCCGATGCTTCGGTAATGCTAATGTTAGCTCTACCCAAAGTTCTGGACACTCCTTCACAAAAGAAACGTATAATACACCACAGAAAATTCTGTTAACGAGCCCAATCACATTCAGGCTAGCCCCCATGCCTTCCAAAGAAGGCAGCACGCTAACTGTTGACAACAACGGACTTTATGTCAATCGGAACCGGATCTGGTCCAAAGCTGAGTGGGATCACCTGAACCTCAACAAACACTCGTTGTAACAGAATAGGTACACTGGAGCAGCACAAATATGCGAAACAGCAGACCGTAGATGTAATAAAATGAAGCAGCGGTGACACGGCAGTCACAACAATGAAAAAATGCATGCAGCCTCGCGACACGTTATACACGTCTCACTGGCACAAACAACAATCATCCTCAGCTTCAAAAATACGTTTAAAAGTGAAAGAAAAAATAATCCTAACGTGAAATGAGCCAGACAATGCAGCGATTAGCAACTCCCAGACACTCCCCAGCCAGAACTATCTTTTCCATGTCCAAAACAAGGATAAAGAACTATGCCAACAACACTGTGATAATAGACTACACAAAAACAATGCAATAACCGTTCTAGGGACGCGTACGAGCCACCATTAATGTAATAATATAGGACTTATTGGTCAGTTTACTGACTTACCTATATTTTAGAGAAGTTGGAGCAGACTTGATCTGACCCAAATTCATTCGCGAGTTCACCCTTTTTCCGGTATTAAATTGCTTTGACTGTGACTAGACAAAATGTAACTTCACGAGAGACTTCAATTTATGTTGATCCACCAAAAGATAGACCTTTTATTGAAATAATCATAAAAGTACATTAAAGCTCCCCTGACATGATCTTTCAACTTTCCAAAAAATGGCACAACATATATAAATATTAAGATTGACCTCTGACCGTTTTTGCTAAAATAATGTTAAATGAATGAAAATTCCTCCCAAAAACAGTTTAAAATTAGCGCCATTTTTTTAACACGATAAATAGGGATTTCGCCGTCGCAGGATGATGACGTCATAACAAGAGACGTGTCTACTGCGCAGCTTGAAAACAATGGAGGAGCTACAAACTCGATCCGTCCAATTTAGCCATTTAAAAGTTAATATTTTAGCGGATTGTCTGCAGAGAAGCCAAAGTTATTTCCAGTAAACAGCAGGTTATAATTTTTTTTCAGCTCCTGCTGGTTTTTGGAGACTTTTCACTTCAGGACGTGAGCAGCTCTGTGAGGACTTACAGCATAGTTTCCACAGCACTGAAATGGTAATATATTAGTTAATGGTTCTAATAATTATTCAACATTAATTTATAGTTTAAAAAATTAGTCCCTTTTAAAATATCTGTTAAATATATTATTCTTTTATTTTATTTTGTTTGTGTTTTCAGGTTTCCAGGTCTCCAGTCCATCAGGCTCTTCCTGAACCACTAGTACAACCCAGACTTTCACATCACAGCAGGTAAGATTGCATCAACGAAAAGAATAGTACTCAACAATATTCTTTGATGTAAATCTGTTGATTTTCTGTGGTTCTGATGAGGGAAGTGACAAAGTGGATGCAGCATTCAGCCCATAATGGACCCAGATGTCCCCTGCGTCCAGACCTACAACACCTGGACATCCATGAGCGTGGAGGAGCGAGGAGGTGGTGGAGTCTGAAGAAGTACAAGCAGCAGGATGAGGAGAAACTAGACCGATGTCCCCTGCGTCCAGACCTACAACACCTGGACAGGAGGGTGGACGAGGAGGTGTTGGAGTCATTTTTACAGAGCTGATGAAGTCAAACACCACTTGCATTTTTTAAACTCAATTTTTTTTGATAATCTGTTCATATTAATGTTTCCCCAGAGGTTTTCATTTATTTGATAATATGGGATGGTTTTATTTTAATAAAATGTTTTTTTCAACATTCACCAATTTTGTTTTTACTAAAGTATGAGCTGTGAGTTGTAGATGCACGAATGAAATTAAAACAGATACACAAATATTCTCACAAAGAATAACTCAACACTAACAGATAATATAGTGTACTACTGTAACTTTATTTACACATAACTACAGAAACACTTGGTTCATTGTTATCCTTTTTTTTTCAAACAATATGTTCATTTGAACAGTCAGAAAAAATATTAAATTCATTGATTCATTTTCATCTCAATGCTCTGGCCAGTTGTAGTATTTCTGCATATTTTAATGTCTTGATGCACAAACGTAGCTTTCTGCAGCAGTCCTGATGTTCTACAGATCCTGAAGATGTCTCCATCTGTTGTTGAACAATATCAAGGTTTGTTCTCCACCTCGGTCCACTCTTCAGGTGAAGACATTTCTGTGAATCCTCGCTCCGCCACGCTCATGGATGTCCAGGTGTTGTAGGTCTGGACGCAGGGGACATCTGGGTCCATTATGGGCTGAATGCTGCATCCACTTTGTCACTTCCCTCATCAGAACCACAGAAAATCAACAGATTTACATCAAAGAATATTGTTGAGTACTATTCTTTTCGTTGATGCAATCTTACCTGCTGTGATGTGAAAGTCTGGGTTGTACTAGTGGTTCAGGAAGAGCCTGATGGACTGGAGACCTGGAAACCTGAAAACACAAACAAAATAAAATAAAAGAATAATATATTTAACAGATATTTTAAAAGGGACTAATTTTTTAAACTATAAATTAATGTTGAATAATTATTAGAACCATTAACTAATATATTACCATTTCAGTGCTGTGGAAACTATGCTGTAAGTCCTCACAGAGCTGCTCACGTCCTGAAGTGAAAAGTCTCCAAAAACCAGCAGGAGCTGAAAAAAAATTATAACCTGCTGTTTACTGGAAATAACTTTGGCTTCTCTGCAGACAATCCGCTAAAATATTAACTTTTAAATGGCTAAATTGGACGGATCGAGTTTGTAGCTCCTCCATTGTTTTCAAGCTGCGCAGTAGACACGTCTCTTGTTATGACGTCATCATCCTGCGACGGCGAAATCCCTATTTATCGTGTTAAAAAAATGGCGCTAATTTTAAACTGTTTTTGGGAGGAATTTTCATTCATTTAACATTATTTTAGCAAAAACGGTCAGAGGTCAATCTTAATATTTATATATGTTGTGCCATTTTTTGGAAAGTTGAAAGATCATGTCAGGGGAGCTTTAAACATTTGTATCGATATTAGCTCTGATTTACTAACTACTTTGACAAGAATTCAAATTAAAAACAAACAGACAGTTAGGATCTAACTTACTGTTGGCACATTTACTTGA
The DNA here is from genome assembly GCA_038048925.1 of Garcialebias charrua. NCBI lineage: Eukaryota > Metazoa > Chordata > Actinopteri > Cyprinodontiformes > Rivulidae > Garcialebias > Garcialebias charrua. The sequence goes on from JBBPBX010014505.1 coordinate 24,796, forward strand.
AGTTTACTGGCTTAGGGAAAATGAGAAATAGAGAAAGAAATAGGAGGAGAATATAGGATGAATGAAAGCTAAGTTTAAAGGAAGTTAATTATTTGGAAATGACAGGGTGGCACTTTCCCACCACGGGTTCAGCTGGACTTTTCACACATTCAGAACACAATCAACACCTCGTTACCTGTTGACGAACGTCTCTGGAGATAAGAGTTGAAGTTTTGTGGACACTAACGGACTGTGTTGTCCAGTTCACGTCCAAATGACTTCCGCGCGTGTGTGCTGATTCAGACGAGCGAAAGAGCACTTCTCCCGGCAGGAACAGAGCCAGCTCCTGGCTGAGCTTTCAAAATAAAACTCCCAGAAAACAAATTCTTTCAGAAAATGAGTGAAGGAGGCACAGTAAGCTTTACTGTAACTCCGGCTGAGAACGTAGGTCTAATTGACACAATGACCAGAACGTTTCCAGCTTTTTCCAGAGGAGAAAACCAGTTGTTAGAAAGTTCTCCCCTTCGACACTAAAGTCAAAACGGAAGTAAGACTTTATATGGAGGGTGGAGTCTGCCCACCTCCTGAATGGCTTATTGGTTGGTTTAACAAAATAACGGATGGATATTTCATCCCATAGGCAGAAGGTCTCTGAAGGACAACAGGACAACTGTTTACATAAGCGGCCAGATGGACTGGCCCGTGAAGTGGAAAATTATGTCTAGCTTGAAAGACAAAACAGAGAAGGAAGTAACAGCTTTACCCTGACTCGTGCCTTAGATTCAGAGCACACTTGTAATGAAGAATAAACCAGCAGAAGGTCAAACTCATGCAAGTAACAGATCATCATTAAATGACAAAAATATACTGTTGATCAATTTTGAATTAACACACATTAAAGAGAAAGTTATTTCTGATTGATTGGTGTCCATTAATTCAAAATAATTATAACAAAAATAGTGTCCACTTGTCTCCTTGAGAGTTCCAAGAAAGTGTAACACTCAGAGTTTCAGAGAGATGTGAAGAGGTTTAACTCCAATATGGACATGAGGGTGCTATACAGTATCTCGACGACATCATCCTGGTTTCATTGAAGAGTTGTTATAGATGTTAGAGGACTGAAAAGCATGAAAACAGTAGAAGATGATAACACAAACAGACCTTTGGTTCATGTTTTATAATTTCCTCATTGTAATTGTACTCTGATACTGAGAAGGCCTGTGGACAGGAACTTGATAAAAAAAGTATTTTCTTTAACTTACATTTGGAGCTGGAGCATCTAAATGGTAAGTTAACTTGGCACTTACAATTCTTGTGATAATTATTTGTTGGATTTGCAGATGGATCTGACTCAAATGCAGACTCAATACAAGGCCTAAAAATTTACTATTTTTTAAAGAGAAAAAATAAACAGGCTGTTGTAGCAGCAAAAAACAAAACAAAACAAAAAACTAAATTTACAAAAAACAAAACAAAACAAAAACTCAGGTAAAATCCGAGAACACAAGAAGAACCACACTGCACCAAACATGCATAAGAGTGATGAAATGGAGACTGAATATAAAGAGCAAAGTTGATTAGGAAAGTGGAGGCAGCTGAGTTGATTGGTGAGTAAGAACAGGTGAGTCGGGCTGATTGGAAAAACACAGAGGACCTGACAGCTAACTGAGGGCACAGATAAACACAGCGCACGATGAACCCAAGAAGGTAAGACTCAAGAATTGCAAGAAAAATAAAACGTTCAGACTCAAAATGCAAACTAAACCTGATCCTAAACGCAGAGATAAAAAAAGAAATACACAGATCACAACATTATTGAGCTCAAACATGCAATTAGTTGGAACTTGATTGGTTGCTTCCT
>JBBPBX010014506.1:14238-50806 GCA_038048925.1 Garcialebias charrua
AATCTCAGGTGAAGTAGTTTTGGGACAATAACTTTCATGCTCATTGCCAAGTTTGCTTCATAAGCCTGAACGTTTATGTTTATGTTTATTAAATTTGTTCATTTTTTTTACAAAAGAAACAATACAAGACAATCTCATAAATGATAGTGTACAAAATGTAAAAAAATGAAAGGTAGCAGAAAGAAGAATAAATCTTATTATATCTGCCCCTTACTTCCAACAATCAGATTAAACAACAATAATCAACCATGTAAACAATAATAATCTTCAACCAACTTTTTTCAACAATCAGATTAAACAATAACAATCTTCAACCAACAGTATGACTAACTCTTTCGAATTTTCTAAATTTTCTAACGTCTTGAAACAGAGACTTACCCTGCCTCTCCGTGTTAGCATACATCCTGATACTTTCTACAGACAAATTAAAAACCTTCAGCCAGATGTCGAGCTCTCTGAAACAACTGTCTGTAATTGTATAACAATTAAAACCTGTCTGCGCGCAGGTACTTCCTTTAGCGTAGGCGGGGTTGCCAAAAAGAAAATGACGAAATGTCGTGCTGTCATTTTTAAAACGATCGTAGTTTCATCTTGCATGTGCTGAATGAACCGGTAGATGCTAATTGCTCAGCGTGCGCGTGTTTTTATTTTATTATTTATTGGGGGGGGGGGGGCTACTTATTTAAGATGTGCGTTGTGATTGGTGGTGACCACAGTGCGCACAGGGTTGACCGGATGGATTTTTTATCATCAGATAACTGGATGTTCACGTGAACAATAAACGAGTTCACGGAAATGCCAAAGCTATCGTCTATTTATGCTTTTTATTAACCACTGATCGTGTATCGTACTTAATTATCATCCACCTACCTTACGTACCTAAAACCTTAGCATAACTGATTACATTATATTTGGCAACGCTGTACGTACGTCAGGCTGCAGAGCCGTGAACGCGCACGTTGGTGTGACGTCAAAACCAGGAAAAGCGCCTTTTTTTCTTTTTTTTTTCTTTTTTTTTTTGAGCGCAACTAGTGTTCGATATCAGTACAGTATTTCTGGTCCAAGTTGATGTCTGGGGGTAAAATGCAGGCTGGTATCATACTAGTACTTTGTGTCAGGTAAACCTAAAAAAAAGGCTGTGCATTTCAAATCAAAGCTGCATAAAGAATGCAAGACAATTTTATTTATTTTAAATTCAGAAGTATGTTGAAGTAGTGTGGCCTAATTTACAATCAGTCTCAGCTAAGTATATCTTACTCGTATATCAATGGGATTAACTTGTATAAATAATTTAATCCCAACTACTCAACTAAAGGTTGAGTAGCTGCACTTTTACAGCAACAAAATTAAGAAGACACAATCCTACAAAATATGCGACAATGGAGTTTCAAACACTAAAAATAAGAAAATAAGGAAAATTATAAAACTACTGTATTAAAATAAATGATTAAAGCTGCTATATGTAACTTTTCTAACAATATATTTTAAACATATTTCTTCACTCTGTCACTAGACTGATGTTAGAGAGGTAATCTCTGAAAAAAACTTAAAAAAATTTGTCCCCTTGCTTCTCCAGGTGGTAAATAGGCATTTCTAAAAAGAAAAAGTGACCAGCCGTTAACCAGCCAATAAAAACAGAGTTTGTAACCAGCCAATAAAAACAGAGCTTGAATTTGAATCAGCCAATAAAAACAGAGCTTGAATTTGAATTTCAGCAGACCATGGGAGAGCAGAGCCATATATGGCTCTGATGGGGAGGGATCAGAATGCTTTGCTTGTTGAAATTTTTTCTAAGTGCTGCAGTTCTACAGAAACTGCAGACTGAACCTTTAAATAGCTATTAAATAATAAGAGATGTTTTAAAGATACAGTAATGTTATATTTGTACAGTATCTGTATTTTGTGTACAGTATCTGTATTTTATAGTACAGTGCTGTATGTTTTTCAAAGTAAGGCTGTTTTATCCCCATTGCTCTGTATAATTTGATGACACCTGGTCTATCCACTTTAAAGCTGCACTATGTAACTTTGTAGTGCAGTCTGTAACTTTTCTAACAATATGTTTTTAACATATTTCTTCACTCTGTCACTACTGACAGACTGATGTTAGACAAAGTAATCTCTGAAAAAAACTATAGTCCCCTTGCTTCTCTATCAGCATTTATAAAAACACTAAAAACACAGAGTGACCCGTCCTTAACCAGCCAATAAAAACAGAGCTTGAATTTGAATTTCAGCAGAGCCTCCCCCTCATATGGCTCTGAGGGGGAGGGATCAGAATGCTTTGCCTGTTGAAAATTTTTCTAAGTTCTGCACTCTACAGAAAGTTACACATAGCACCTTTAAATGATCAATTATTTAGGAAACCTTACCTGAAGAATCTTTTGTGCACATGTGTGATCTCACTGATGCACATTTTATTACTCCAAACTGAACTCATGCCACTACACTGTATTTGTCGAGGCATGAATTTATGTTGTTACTTATTTCATAACCATGTGTATTAATTTGAACAACTCCGACTGCAACAGTTCTTAGCACCACTTGAAGCTCCACATTTCCTCTGTACCTGGATAGTCCTGCAGCACTGAAGGACTCGTCCGCAGCAGCAGCAGCACCTGACTCTTGCTCTCCTCCTCTGTCCGCCTCATCATAAATACCTCATATTCTGTGGTTTAACTGTGTTTATAAAGTTTGTTGTGTTGCCACAGCGCTTTACAGATGTTCCACAAGCCTCAGTTTTTGGAGCTGAAATATCTCCACACATGACTCCATTATGCTCCGCCGTTGTGTCTACAGACTGAGACTGTAGCACTTTGTGTGGACTTGTTCCTGTTTAAAGTGCTTTATAAATAAAATGGTATGGTATGGTATGGTATGGTATGGAGACTGACAAGCAGCGTGCCACTCAGCTAACACGCATTACGCACTTACCTTGATGCATGCTCAATAATCCAGGTAGAAAAATCTAAAAAAGTTAAGTCAGGTCCTCGGGACGGGTTCAAAAAACAAAACAAAAATTGTAGAAACATTTCGTCTTTCCTCCGAAAGACTTCTTCAGCCTGAGGAGCTGTATTCAGCTCATGTATTCATAAATATCACCTTCTCATAGTGGATCAACCAGTTTGCTGCTGATAGCCAGAACCAGCTGCTCTCATGATAAAAGAGGACCATCAGCCTAACGATGGATCATTAGCACCCTGGTTGCTTGCTATTCACAGAGGGCTGAGTGATACTAGCAATAACAGCATTGTAAGTGGGGGACAGTTGAACCCGGAGGCCTCCACCTCTGTTTAATGATGGATGGTTTCTTTTCACAAAGATGGCCTCCTTTACTCCTCTCTCAAACCATCGTTCCTCTCTATCAAGGATGTGAACATCTTCATCCCTGGCTGCAGATAGGCATGGCCTCCCCTGGGTACAGTCTGTATGGTCAACAGTCTTGTCCTGCTCCAAAATTGTCATGCAATCTATCAACAAGTTTTATTTTATAGATCTGTACTATATACTTTTTTACATTTTTATACTGCTACAGTATACTACAATTTACGACAATATCATACTTTTATTATTTCAGTTTATGCTAATTTTTATTTAATGTTTAAATGGTTATTGTCGCAGGGTAATGTGGCAGCACGGTGGCACAAGCTGCTGCCTCTCAGCGAGCAGGTCCCCGGTTCAAATCCCGGTCCGGGGGCCTTTCTGGGTGGAGTTTGCATGTTCTCTCCGTGCATGCGTGGGTTTTCTCTGGGTGCTCCGGTTTCCTCCCACAGTCCAAAAACATGCATGTTAGGCTGATTGGTATTGACCCTGGGTGTGAGTGAGACAGGTCCCTCTTGTAAATGAGTCCCCATGGCTCAACGAGGCTAGCCTGTTTAAATAAAGGTTGAATGAATGAATGAATGAATTAATGTTAACAATATGATTTCAATCCGTGTATGTCCTGTACATATTACAGTCTTGACAATAAAGTTGACTTGGACTTTTGAACTTCTTCTTGTAACCACTTCTTGGACATGTTTTCAACAGCTTTACCCCGGCAGAAAAAGTTGTTCCCATGCACCAACCATTTCGAAGACCGTTTAGTTACTTTCCACCATCTTCCTGTTAAAGGTGAAGTCTGCAGTTTCTGTAGAACATCAGCACTTAGAAAAAATTTCAACAAGCAAAGCATTCTGATCCCTCCCCCTCAGAGCCATATATGGCTCTGCCCCCTTGTGGTCTGTTAAAATTCAAATTCAAGCTCTGTTTTTATTGGCTGATTCAAATTCAAGCTCGGTTTTTATTGGCTGGTTACAAACTTTGTTTTTATTGGCTGGAAAATGGCGGGTCACTTTTTCTTTTTAGAAATGCTTATTTACCACCTGGAGAAGCAAGGGGACAATATTTTTTTTAAGTTTTTTTCAGAGATTACACATCAATCTAGTGACAGAGTGAAGAAATATGTTAAAAATATATTGTTACAAAAGTTACATATAGCAGCTTTAATGCTATGCATTCCCTGATATTAAGAATCGATTAAGCGGAAAGCTGTGGTATGGATGTTATTGGTATTTTAGTATCAATCCACACATCACATCTGTAAAAGTCAAACAACTTTAAGAGTGACCAGATGTGTGGTATGAGTTCCTACCTGCTGCTCCCTGCGTGTAACCAGGGTTCTGTATCCCATACGTTTTGCTCTGGCTCCCGCTACAATTGGAAACGGAGAAAAAAAGTAAAGGTTAAAGTAACTGCTTTACAAAGTTGACGTTAAAATAAAAGACGACTCGCACCTCATTATAGGCTGGTGCGCCATCAGGGTCAAGACGAGCTGTGACCAGCTGTCATGTGACGAAAAAACTAATCATTTACTTTCGTTTCACCATAAACCAAGTTCAGGAACTACTGCCTGATTTTTTATTTTATTTTATTTTTTTACAAAGAGGAAGTACTGAAAATAGGAAGTAGGCTACGTAATTTTTTTTTTACACAGGTAGCTCCCCCACGACCTGAAAAACAAAAATCCGTTCGTTCTCCCCTGTCGGGAGCGCGGTGTTTCACCAAATCCTGCGACTTGTCAAAATCTGGGACGCCAGGGGGCGACAGCGTACATTCCCCCGTATGTACGTCTTGAGTGGAAGTGAGAAGAAGAGTATTTAGGTACTTGTCAAAAAACTTGTCAAAATAACAGCGGCTCATCTGATGTTTCCGGGTGAAAGGAGACCACCACATCATCTTGTCACGGTTGTAGCTTTCATTTTGATCGACAGCTCTGGAAATAAATAAATATAAAACCTCAAATAAATAACAAGTAAACCTGATCTTGTGTGGGTTTTTTTTTACACGTTTGTGTTGTTGTTGTTGTTGTTGTTGTTTTTTTATTCGACTTCCTGAAATCCTGAAGTGGAATGGTTCAAAATATGACACAAAACTGGATGAAAAATATTTCTAGCTGCTATTTTTTGGTAGTCAATGTCTGTTTTTTTCTATAATACTTGCATATGTAAAAATGCAAAATCGATGTATACATTTAAGAAAAAGGTCAAAAAGGACTTGCTCAAAAACTATATATGATGTAACTTAGTGTGCTTGTGTATTACACTTATGTTGACTGATGATGTAGCTTAGTGTGTTGTGTATTACTAGAAAAATTAAGTAGAGTTATTCATTTGTGAGTTTGTGTATTACAGTTAGAAAAATTAAGTAGAATTATTCATTTTGTGATGTAGTTTGTGTATTACAGTTAGAAAAATTAAATAGAATTATTCATTTTTGTGATGTAGTTTGTGTATTACAGTTAGAAAAATTAAGTTGAATTATTCATTTTCTGATGTAGTTTGTGTATTACAGTTAGAAAAATTAAGTAGAATTATTCATTTTGTGATGTAGTTTGTGTATTACAGTTAGAAAAATTAAATAGAATTATTCATTTTGTGATGTAGTTTGTGTATTACAGTTAGAAAAATTAAGTAGAATTATTCATTTTGTGATGTAGTTTGTGTATTACAGTTAGAAAAATTAAGTAGAATTATTCATTTTGTGATGTAGTTTGTGTATTACAGCTAGATAAATTAAGTAGAATTATTCATTTTGTGATGTAGTTTGTGTATTACAGTTAGTAAAATTAAGTAGAATTATTCATTTTGTGATGTAGCTTGAAGGTTATCATTGGTTGAACAAACTGTGAAATAAGGGGCAGATATAATAAGATTTCATCTTCTTTCTGCTCCTTTCATTTTATCCTACTTGTATTCTTGTATCTGATGAAACTGTCTTGTATTGTTCTTTTAAAATGAATGAATAAACATCAAATCAAATATGTGGTCAGAGTCAGAGATTCTTTATTGAAATTAAATGCAGGGTCATTTACGTTAAAATGTAAAAGAAAAACAGTAATAAGATCTAAGATATAGAAAAACATCAACTAAAAATGTGCTAAGCACTAATAGCATAAAAACAATACGCCGAACAGCAGCACGAAGATGAGTCTGTGTGAGCAGATGAGCACAAATGAACAAAGCAACATGAAATAAATCGGCAGCAACATGAAACAGATCAAGTCAAAAGTCAAAGTCAACTTTATTGTCAGATCTGCAATATGTACAGTGCAGGACATACACAGGACCGAAATTGCGTTTCTCTCAGTCCCTCGGTGCAACAGTAAACATCTAAACATTGAAACACTGAAACATATAATAATAGACATAAGCATAAAAATAGTAAAACTAACACTGTCCTGAGTTTTTTTTTTTTTTTTGCATAGTGGTATAAAAAAAGAGTATAAAAAGTATAACTAAAATAAACTAAAGGTTTCTAGCATTGACATTTGCAAAGTGGCAAAGCAGCGTATGAGTCAATGTACACAGTATATGTATGAGGTAGTAGTTGATGTTGTTGTAGAGGCAAAAAGTGGCATATGCAGTAAGGCACATTGGGCATCCCTAAATAAGACCGTTCAGAGCACACTGTATATGTACCAGCAGTGGTGTAGATATTAGAGTAGTGTAAATAAATGTAAACAGTAGTAATTACATGTAAGCAGTAGTAATAAAAGTAAACAGTATTAATAAATGTAAACAGAGAATGTAAACAGTATTATGATTATAGGCAGTGATGTAATACAGACATTAGTGCAAGTATGAGAAGTAGTGCAAACTGTATGAGCACATGACCGAGAGTTTAGTGAAAACCCGTTTGGTGACACAGAGTCTAGTGTTAAAAACTTTGTGTTGAGTGATAGTATGTGAGAAAGTTTTAGTGTTAAGGCAGTTCAAATGGGAGGGGAGGCAGAGCAGGCAGAGTGTTTAGCATTCTGACTGCCTGATGAACAGAGCTGTCTCTCAGTCTGCTGGTTCGAGCCTGGAGACTCCTCAGTCTCCTTCCTGAAACTTGAAACAGAACATAGCAACATGAAACAGATCAGCAGCAACATGAAACAGATCAGCAGCAACATGAAACAGATCAGCAGCAACATGAAACAGATCAGCAGCAACATGAAACAGATCAGCAGCAACATGAAACAGATCAGCAGCAACATGAAACAGATCAGCAGCAACATGAAACAGATCAGCAGCAACATGAAACAGATCAGCAGCAACATGAAACAGATCAGCAGCAACATGAAACAGATCAGCAGCAACATGAAACAGATCAGCAGCAACATGAAACAGATCAGCAGCAACATGAAACAGATCAGCAGCAACATGAAACAGATCAGCAGCAACATGAAACAGATCAGCAGCAACATGAAACAGATCAGCAACATGAAACAGATCAGCAGCAACATGAAACAGATCAGCAGCAACATGAAACAGATCAGCAGCAACATGAAACAGATCAGCAGCAACATGAAACAGATCAGCAGCAACATGAAACAGATCAGCAGCAACATGAAACAGATCAGCAGCAACATGAAACAGATCAGCAGCAACATGAAACAGATCAGCAGCAACATGAAACAGATCAGCAGCAACATGAAACAGATCAGCAGCAACATGAAACAGATCAGCAGCAACATGAAACAGATCAGCAGCAACATGAAACAGATCAGCAGCAACATGAAACAGATCAGCAGCAACATGAAACAGATCAGCAGCAACATGAAACAGATCAGCAGCAACATGAAACAGATCAGCAGCAACATGAAACAGATCAGCAGCAACATGAAACAGATCAGCAGCAACATGAAACAGATCAGCAGCAACATGAAACAGATCAGCAGCAACATGAAACAGATCAGCAGCAACATGAAACAGATCAGCAGCAACATGAAACAGATCAGCAGCAACATGAAACAGATCAGCAGCAACATGAAACAGATCAGCAGCAACATGAAACAGATCAGCAGCAACATGAAACAGATCAGCAGCAACATGAAACAGATCAGCAGCAACATGAAACAGATCAGCAGCAACATGAAACAGATCAGCAGCAACATGAAACAGATCAGCAGCAACATGAAACAGATCAGCAGCAACATGAAACAGATCAGCAGCAACATGAAACAGATCAGCAACATGAAACAGATCAGCAGCAACATGAAACAGATCAGCAGCAACATGAAACAGATCAGCAGCAACATGAAACAGATCAGCAGCAACATGAAACAGATCAGCAGCAACATGAAACAGATCAGCAGCAACATGAAACAGATCAGCAGCAACATGAAACAGATCAGCAACATGAAACAGATCAGCAGCAACATGAAACAGATCAGCAGCAACATGAAACAGATCAGCAGCAACATGAAACAGATCAGCAACATGAAACAGATCAGCAGCAACATGAAACAGATCAGCAGCAACATGAAACAGATCAGCAGCAACATGAAACAGATCAGCAGCAACATGAAACAGATCAGCAGCAACATGAAACAGATCAGCAGAAACATGAAACAGATCAGCAGCAACATGAAACAGATCAGCAGCAACATGAAACAGATCAGCAGCAACATGAAACAGATCAGCAGCAACATGAAACAGATCAGCAGCAACATGAAACAGATCAGCAGCAACATGAAACAGATCAGCAGCAACATGAAACAGATCAGCAGCAACATGAAACAGATCAGCAGCAACATGAAACAGATCAGCAGCAACATGAAACAGATCAGCAGCAACATGAAACAGATCAGCAGCAACATGAAACAGATCAGCAGCAACATTATGTGATATTTCACAGTGATTATCCTGGTTAGATACTCATGAGTCTAACAGCCTCAGGGTAGAAGCCTCAGTCTACTGGTTCTGAGGGGAGCGGAGCAAAAAGTGTGTGTGTTGGGTGAGTGGGGTCCTTCATGAGTGGCCCTATTCCTGCATCTAGAGGTGTAGATGTCTGTGATGGTGGGGAGACTGACTCCAACAGACTTCTGTGCAGCCTTCACCACTGCAAAGCTTTTCTTTCTGCAGCTGTATGTATGTGTATATGTATTAAATACTTTAAAATCTGTCATTCTGTGATGTAGGAACAAAGTTTCTTTCTTTTCAATAAGAAAAAAACAAAACAAGATTGCAGCCTGAAACTCACACCCTGTAATGTTTTGTTACCCCAGTGTGCGATTTATCATCTTGAGATCAAGTTTTTCTATCAGACCATCACACCTATCATTGAGAATTTGGAAACATTAGCTCTTTAGTTGACAAAGTACCTGGGGGTGATCCAAATATTTCAGCTGTCTGAAAATATCTCTGAAAAATGTGGGTGGAAAAAGGTGAAACACCCACACCTGCCTCCACCCTCATTCGCCCCACTCTGGGCCCGAGCAAGGCCCTTAACCCCCACATCTGCTCCCTAACAGGTCTCTCTGGAAAATGAGTTTTTGTGGCTCAATGAGACTAACCTGTGGGGGCGGCCGTGGCGTAGTGGTAAGGGCAGTCGTCTCCCGATCGGAAAGTTGGCGGTTCGACTCCCGGGACCCGCACCATGTGTCGTTGTGTCCTTGGGCAAGACACTTAACCCCTGAGTTGCTCCCAGTAGGACTGGAAAGCACCTTGCATGGTAGTCTGCCGCCACCGGTTTAAGAATGTGTGTAGCATTCAATGTGTAGCACTTTGAGATTTTCAGTAATGAAAAGCGTTGAATTAATTATTATTATTATTATTATTAAATAAAGGGTAAATGAAAAAAATATATAAAATCTGTTCCCCCTCCATAACTGATTAATTTACCAGAATCATGGCTGTACATAGCGAATTTCGAGACATTGACTGTTTCCCATAGTTACCGGTACCTTACCAGTACTGTATATGAAAGTTTTGGAAAGAACAATCACAAATATATTTTTCAAAATGTAATTGATTAACTTTTAGAGAAAATCTAAACAAACAGCAAACACACAAACCTAAAGAGAACAAGCAAATCACTCAAATCTGTTTTCTGTTGGTGGACTTCCCACATGCCTGATGAAACCACCTCAGGCACATCTCACATTGGATCTAGAAAAGGGACAAATATAAGGTATTTTCAACAAAACCTCTCTTTACAATTACAACATCCATTTATTCTCTTCATTCTCTATTCACACTTCTTCCGGTGGTCCAGGGGGGGTTAGGGACCTTATACAAGCTTGCTTATACACAACATAAAATGAAGTTCTTGTCCTCTCCATTTAACTTCCTAACATTACATGTTTTAATAATTCTAAAAAAAAAAAAATACACAGTTCAAGTCCGTCTCAATTATCTCTCTGCAGAAGTGGCACAAGTCATCTCATAAAAACACATGCAAAGTATAAGAACATACCTATATATAGTTTTACATGTTTTTGCATATTCACTCTGCAAATCTTTGTGATTCAAAGTTTGTTTGTCTGTGGAGCTCAGTCACTTGCTTCAAGATGTAAATCTGGCCACTATTTAGTGACTAAATGGTAAGCACTAACACAATTTATTCAGGAGGTGCCTATGAGAATGTACTGTTTTTTTTATTTATTTACATAATTAGTGGTAAAAATAACATCATGAACTTTAATAACAACAGAAAACAAAAATTGTTGTATTTAATTATTTGTGAACAAAGAAAAAAATGTTCTTAAATAAATGTTATTGTAGTCCCTGTTGTCAATGTAGTCACTTTTGGCTAAGTACTCCTGTCCTTGCAGCAACTGCAACAAACAATTGTAATCGTAATATAACAACAAATGCAAACATTAAAATAATTTTTAAAAAATGGCAAAACAATATTAGATAATTCTCACCACTGTTAAGGAGAAGTCTCGGATCAATGAAGCTGTTGATCGCCTCTCTGGAAACAGGGAAGTCCACAACCTCTTTTTCAAGGAGTCTTTCACAAACTGACATGTAAAGCTTTATTTAATGGCTTTAAACTTAAGAAAGTAACAAAGTTCATGTGTTTCAAAATTTATATCATAATCATAAAATCACAGATTGTGTGAAAATATGTATACACCTTCTATGCAAATACTCCACATGATGTACTGCCTGTTGTTTGGGATGTTTGACAGTATCATCTGTCTTGACACACTGCATCCCTTCTTCCTCATAAATGCCGAGTTAATATAGGTATATTACTGGAATAAGAAGAACATCGCCTGAATTTAATGCTTGAGTTATTTTAATATTTACCCATACTTTGTGATTTGCAAACATTTCTGGATGTCTTGCTTTGACTCACCCAGTGCATCCAGCAACAAAGACCTTTTGTCTTGTGGGTAGATCACAAAGTGTGCAATCGACAGCCTCCATGCGGTTTTTGCCTATGACATAAGATACAGTATTTGAAAAATATTTCTAAAAATTTCCTGATGCATGCTCAATAATCCAGGTAGATAAATCTAAAAAAAAAAAAGTTAATTGTGGTCCTCTGGACACTCAAAAAACAAAACAAACAAAAAAAATGTATAAGCGTTTTGTCTTTCCTCCAAAAGACTTCTTCAGTCTGAGGTGTTGTATTATATTAATCATGTGAGCAGCTGGTTTTGGCTGTCAGCAGCAAACTGGTTGATCCACTATGAGAAGGTGCTATAATAATAATAATAATAATCATTTTATTTAAAAGCGCCTTTCAGGACACCCAAGGACACTTAACAAACCAATACAGTTCAAACATTATCAGTGACAAATTGAAATATAAAATACATAAAGATTATAAAATGCAAAATAATAAAAATACATTTAGTAAAGTTAATGATAAGCTAGTCTAAAGAGATGTGTTTTCAGAGCAGTCTTGAACAGAGAAAGGGAGGTGGTGTTTCGAAGGTCTGGCGGTAGAGCGTCGGTGAGGGACAGGTGAAGGCCCTGCTCCCCATGGTGGAGAGGCGGGCAGAGGGTACATGGAGGTGTAGTGAAGAGGAGGATCTGAGAGAACAAGGGGGATGGAGATTTGTAGGAGGTCAGAGAGGTAAAGAGGGGCAAGGTTGTAGATAGCTTTGAACGAATGTGCTATTTGACAGCACCTCAGACTGAAGAAGTTTTTTGGAGGAAAGATGAAACGTTTCTACAATTTTTTTTGTTTTGGTTTGTTTTGTTTTTTTGAATGTCCAGAGCAGACTTAACTTAGAAACATGACACAAATTCTCTTTGGTCATAGCTCAAACAGGAGTTGTTTCACAGCGTTCTGAAGCAGATGGAGGTGGAGGGAGGTGGAACTGGAGCAGAGGAAGGTGGTGCTGGGGCAGAGGGAGGTGGAACTGGAGCAGAGGGAGGTGGTGCTGGAGCAGAGAGAGGTGGTGCTGGACAGAGGAGGTGGTACTGGAGTAGAGAGAGGTGGTGCTGGAGCAGAGGCAGGTGGAACTAGAGAAGAGGGAGGTGGTGCTGGAGCAGAGAGAGGTGGTGCTGGAGCAGAGGCAGGTGGAACTAGAGCAGAGAGAGGTGGTGCTGGAGCAGAGGCAGGTGGAACTAGAGCAGAGGGAGGTGGTGCTGGAGCAGAGAGAGGTGGTGCTGGACAGAGGAGGTGGTACTGGAGCAAAGAGAGGTGGTGCTGGGGCAGAGGGAGGTGGAACTGGAGCAGAGGGAGGTGGTGCTGGAGCAGAGAGAGGTGGTGCGGGAGCAGAGAGAGGTGGTGCTGGACAGAGGAGGTGGTGCTGGAGTAGAGGGAGGTGGTGCGGGAGCAGAGGAGGTGCTACTGGAGCAGAGAGAGGTGGTGCTGGAGCAGAGAGAGGTGGTGCGGGAGCAGAGGAGGTGCTGCTGGAGCAAAGAGAGGTGGTGCTAGAGCAGAGGGAGGTGGTTCTGGAGCAGAGAGAGGTGATGCTAGAGCAGAGGAGGTGGTTCTGGAGCAGAGAGAGGTGGTGCTGGAAGGAGGTGGTGCTGGAGCAGAGGGAGGTGGTTCTGGAGCAAAGAGAGGTGGTGCTGGAGTAGAAGGAGGTGGTGCTGGAGCAGAGAGAGGTGGTTCTGGAGCAGAAAGAGGTGTTGCTGGAGCAGAGGCAGGTGGAACTAGAGCAGAGGGAGGTGGAACTAGAGCAGAGGGAGGTGGAACTAGAGCAGAGGGAGGTGGAACTAGAGCAGAGGGAGGTGGAACTAGAGCAGAGGGAGGTGGTTCTGGAGCAGAGAGAGGTGTTGCTGGAGCAGAGAGAGGTGGAACTGGAGCAGAGAGAGGTGGAACTGGAGCAGAGAGAGGTGGTGCTAGAGCATGCAGAGAGAGGTGGTGCTAGAGCATGCAGAGGCAGGTGGTGCTAGAGCAGAGGCAGGTGGAACTGGAGCAGAGAGAGGTGGAACTGGAGCAGAGAGAGGTGGAACTGGAGCAGAGAGAGGTGGAACTGGAGCAGAGAGAGGTGGAACTGGAGCAGAGAGAGGTGGTGCTAGAGCATGCAGAGAGAGGTGGTGCTACAGCATGCAGAGGCAGGTGGTGCTAGAGCAGAGGCAGGTGGAACTGGAGCAGAGAGAGGTGGAACTGGAGCAGAGAGAGGTGGAACTGGAGCAGAGAGAGGTGGATCTGGAGCAGAGGGAGGTGGAACTGGAGCAGAGAGAGGTGGTGCTAGAGCATGCAGAGGCAGGTGGAACTGGAGCAGGCAGAGAGAGGTGGTGCTGGAGCAGAGAGAGGTGGTGCGGGAGCAGAGGAGGTGCTGCTGGAGCAAAGAGAGGTGGTGCTAGAGCAGAGGGAGGTGGTTCTGGAGCAGAGAGAGGTGATGCTAGAGCAGAGGAGGTGGTTCTGGAGCAGAGAGAGGTGGTGCTGGAAGGAGGTGGTGCTGGAGCAGAGGGAGGTGGTTCTGGAGCAAAGAGAGGTGGTGCTGGAGTAGAAGGAGGTGGTGCTGGAGCAGAGAGAGGTGGTTCTGGAGCAGAAAGAGGTGTTGCTGGAGCAGAGGCAGGTGGAACTAGAGCAGAGGGAGGTGGAACTAGAGCAGAGGGAGGTGGAACTAGAGCAGAGGGAGGTGGAACTAGAGCAGAGGGAGGTGGAACTGGAGCAGAGGGAGGTGGAACTAGAGCAGAGGGAGGTGGAACTGGAGCAGAGGGAGGTGGAACTGGAGCAGAGAGAGGTGGAACTGGAGCAGAGAGAGGTGGAACTGGAGCAGAGAGAGGAGGAACTGGAGCAGAGGGAGGTGGAACTGGAGCAGAGAGAGGTGGTGCTAGAGCATGCAGAGAGAGGTGGTGCTAGAGCATGCAGAGGCAGGTGGTGCTAGAGCAGAGGCAGGTGGAACTGGAGCAGAGAGAGGTGGAACTGGAGCAGAGAGAGGTGGAACTGGAGCAGAGTTGGAACTGGAGCAGAGAGAGGTGGTGCTAGAGCATGCAGAGGCAGGTGGTGCTAGAGCAGAGGCAGGTGGAACTGGAGCAGAGAGAGGTGGTGCTGGAGTAGAAGGAGGTGGTGCTGGAGCAGAGGGAGGTGGTTCTGGAGCAAAGAGAGGTGGTGCTGGAGTAGAAGGAGGTGGTGCTGGAGCAGAGGGAGGTGGTTCTGGAGCAAAGAGAGGTGGTGCTGGAGTAGAAGGAGGTGGTGCTGGAGCAGAGAGAGGTGGTTCTGGAGCAGAGAGAGGTGTTGCTGGAGNGGAGGTGCTACTGGAGCAGAGAGAGGTGGTGCTGGAGCAGAGAGAGGTGGTGCGGGAGCAGAGGAGGTGCTGCTGGAGCAAAGAGAGGTGGTGCTAGAGCAGAGGGAGGTGGTTCTGGAGCAGAGAGAGGTGATGCTAGAGCAGAGGAGGTGGTTCTGGAGCAGAGAGAGGTGGTGCTGGAAGGAGGTGGTGCTGGAGCAGAGGGAGGTGGTTCTGGAGCAAAGAGAGGTGGTGCTGGAGTAGAAGGAGGTGGTGCTGGAGCAGAGAGAGGTGGTTCTGGAGCAGAAAGAGGTGTTGCTGGAGCAGAGGCAGGTGGAACTAGAGCAGAGGGAGGTGGAACTAGAGCAGAGGGAGGTGGAACTAGAGCAGAGGGAGGTGGAACTAGAGCAGAGGGAGGTGGAACTAGAGCAGAGGGAGGTGGTTCTGGAGCAGAGAGAGGTGTTGCTGGAGCAGAGAGAGGTGGAACTGGAGCAGAGAGAGGTGGAACTGGAGCAGAGAGAGGTGGTGCTAGAGCATGCAGAGAGAGGTGGTGCTAGAGCATGCAGAGGCAGGTGGTGCTAGAGCAGAGGCAGGTGGAACTGGAGCAGAGAGAGGTGGAACTGGAGCAGAGAGAGGTGGAACTGGAGCAGAGAGAGGTGGAACTGGAGCAGAGAGAGGTGGAACTGGAGCAGAGAGAGGTGGTGCTAGAGCATGCAGAGAGAGGTGGTGCTACAGCATGCAGAGGCAGGTGGTGCTAGAGCAGAGGCAGGTGGAACTGGAGCAGAGAGAGGTGGAACTGGAGCAGAGAGAGGTGGAACTGGAGCAGAGAGAGGTGGATCTGGAGCAGAGGGAGGTGGAACTGGAGCAGAGAGAGGTGGTGCTAGAGCATGCAGAGGCAGGTGGAACTGGAGCAGAGAGAGGTGGTGCTGGAGTAGAAGGAGGTGGTGCTGGAGCAGAGGGAGGTGGAACTGGAGCAGAGAGAGGTGGAACTAGAGCAGAGGGAGGTGGAACTGGAGCAGAGGGAGGTGGAACTAGAGCAGAGGGAGGTGGAACTAGAGCAGAGGGAGGTGGTTCTGGAGCAAAGAGAGGTGGTGCTGGAGTAGAAGGAGGTGGTGCTGGAGCAGAGAGAGGTGGTTCTGGAGCAGAGAGAGGTGTTGCTGGAGCAGAGGCAGGTGGAACTAGAGCAGAGGGAGGTGGAACTAGAGCAGAGGGAGGTGGAACTAGAGCAGAGGGAGGTGGAACTAGAGCAGAGGGAGGTGGAACTGGAGCAGAGGGAGGTGGAACTAGAGCAGAGGGAGGTGGAACTGGAGCAGAGGGAGGTGGAACTGGAGCAGAGAGAGGTGGAACTGGAGCAGAGAGAGGAGGAACTGGAGCAGAGGGAGGTGGAACTGGAGCAGAGAGAGGTGGTGCTAGAGCATGCAGAGAGAGGTGGTGCTAGAGCATGCAGAGGCAGGTGGTGCTAGAGCAGAGGCAGGTGGAACTGGAGCAGAGAGAGGTGGAACTGGAGCAGAGAGAGGTGGAACTGGAGCAGAGTTGGAACTGGAGCAGAGAGAGGTGGTGCTAGAGCATGCAGAGGCAGGTGGTGCTAGAGCAGAGGCAGGTGGAACTGGAGCAGAGAGAGGTGGTGCTGGAGTAGAAGGAGGTGGTGCTGGAGCAGAGGGAGGTGGTTCTGGAGCAAAGAGAGGTGGTGCTGGAGTAGAAGGAGGTGGTGCTGGAGCAGAGGGAGGTGGTTCTGGAGCAAAGAGAGGTGGTGCTGGAGTAGAAGGAGGTGGTGCTGGAGCAGAGAGAGGTGGTTCTGGAGCAGAGAGAGGTGTTGCTGGAGCAGAGGCAGGTGGAACTAGAGCAGAGGGAGGTGGAACTGGAGCAGAGAGAGGTGGAACTGGAGCAGAGAGAGGTGGTGCTAGAGCATGCAGAGGCAGGTGGTGCTAGAGCAGAGGCAGGTGGAACTGGAGCAGAGGGAGGTGGAACTGGAGCAGAGAGAGGTGGTGCTAGAGCATGCAGAGGCAGGTGGTGCTAGAGCAGAGGCAGGTGGAACTGGAGCAGAGGGAGGTGGTGCAAATAAATGTCCCCCTCGAGTGTGCACAGATCTCTCCAGAAGGAACTACTGTGAGTGATTTTATCTGAACTCTGCAGTGGCTCTGCTGCTGGCTACTCACCGCCATCCCCTGCGCCCCCTCTGCGTAATGTCGGCGTCATTATGTGTTTGTGTGCGAGATTTTTTTTTTCATTACCACATTTTTGACGTTAAAGCAGAGGTCAAAAATGGGTTTGGATTTTTTTTGTCTCCAAACCCTATGTGTCATTTTTCACCACTGTTATTGTCTGTCCAACAGATCTCACTTGTAAATGAGTCTTCGAGGCTCAATGTGACTTATCTGTTTAAATAAAGGTTGAATGAATGTCGAGGATGTACACACAGCTCCAGAGATATTTTTCTGCAGGTGCCAAGGGGGGGCTAAGCATTTTACTGAGGATGCTATGAAGGATCATTTGTTCTTTCAGTTCTCAAGGTCAAGGTGTACTGTATTTACTGTCAGTCACATCCCATGTGGTACATAAGGTGGAACGAAAATATGTACACAGGGTCCAAGTCAGGGAGTTCTATACCAGAACAAATGAATATCCGAATAAAGTTGTCTTTGAAGTTTTATTACAAAAATAATCTAACTAAAAATCAACAACAATAATAAACAAGCAATAATAATGAACCAGTCAAGGCTTAATTCTCTTGTCTATAAGGCAAAATTAATTCCTTTGAGCAGGAATTATTTCAGTTTTATATGCGCATGAATTTAGATGCAGTTAGACTATTTAAATGAACAGTTTATTTTGGATTTTGGTTAAAAGTAGTTATTTAAAGTGATCAGATAAAATCATTTATTGTCACTGCAAGCCAGGAAATGCTTTATCAAGTTGCGTTAGCTAAAAATGGCATAACCAGAGGCATCATGTCACCAGTTTCTGCTCCTTACTGGGTCAGTTGAGAGCATCACTTGTCTTTCTGCGCTTCAGCTGGTGGATCAGATTGGTTTTTTTACTCAATATAATCACTGATTTTTTTTTTTATTAGTTGTGTTTTGCAAGGAAAATATCACAACAACCACATGTTAACGAATATTAACTCAATGAAAAAGAAAATAATCTGATATTTTCTTGGGGGTGCTAAGGGGGTGCTGTGACTTTTCTAGGGGGAGCTATAGCACCCCCTAGCTCCCCCCTGGAGCCGCCACGAGTTACACACACGAGTTAACACATATCCAATTCACCGCACATATAACGTCTTCAAATAGTATAAAAATGTAAACTAATTAGTCTGTGAATAATACAGACACTTTAAAGTTGAAAATTGCTTTATTAACAACGCGTTCTCAACTCGTATTTGCGCAGCAGTGGAGTCAGTTGGAGCCTAGAAACTACATTACCCAGAAACCATTGCTTCACTCACGGAAGGCCTTTTCTTCCTTTCTGTTGCAGCCGAAGTCCCTTTCGGATTTACATAGGCGGGTGAGCAAGGACGATCTAACCTAATCCGCATAGATTTCTTCATTATCCGACTGCTTCGACATAGTTTATCAAGCATTAAGGTTCACTTTATATGTGAACATTAATATTATTCATTTTGTCTTCGATTTCTGTCATAAATGCATCGTGAAAGAGCAGAGAGCGTCTGCTGTAGCGGCTAACCCGGCTATCAGCGCTGTTCGAGTTGTAGCATTCAGTAAAGGAACAAGTTGTGTCAAAACACTGTTCATATTTAAATAATCTGTTCAATCCAAATTGATTGTAGTAGCATAGCTCGCTACATAGTCCTCGAGGCTCAATGAGATTAACCTGCCTAAATAAAGGTTGAATGAATAGCTAAACAGGTGCTAGCATGCTAACGTTTGTTAACGCGTTTGCGTTGAAGATCACTCAGCTAAATGAGTTCAGATAGTCTTCTTTCTACATTTTGTGCATAATTATGCTCGTATTATTGTTGCTTGTACATTAACATGATTTCCACTTGTTCGTCCTCAGTCAACATGCCGACCCTCAGACCCTTGACGAGGCCCAAGATAGTGAAAAAGCGAACCAAGAAGTTCATTCGCCATCAGTCTGATAGATATGTTAAGATAGCCGTAAGTGATATTACGAGAGGTAAACACGACTTCTCTGCTGTTGCTGACCGAAAATGAAATTTATTCATTGTATTTTTTTCTGTTATCAGCCTAACTGGCGCAAGCCCAGAGGTATCGACAACAGGGTCCGCAGGAGGTTCAAGGGCCAGATGCTGATGCCCAGCATCGGTTATGGTAGCAACAAGAAGACCAAGTTCATGCTGCCATCTGGCTTCAAAAAGTTCCTGGTGCACAACGTGAAGGAGCTGGAGGTCCTAATGATGAGTAACAAGTAAGTTGTAAATGCTCTTGTTAGGGAGGCAGAGATAAAGCTGCTCGGATGAAACATCAACATTTCTCAACACCAAATTTGGCGTGTTTCCATCAAGGTTTCTAGGTGCGCATTATGAAGCATCGCATCAGAAAAGCTAAATGGAAACGGCATAATTCGAGTTAACTTCCTCTAAGTCGCTCTAAAGTTTATACGCTCGCTTGAGGTAGTTTTTGGGGAGTCGATTCAGAGCTGAGTCGGCTAAACGACAGATGGAAACAGATTAGCCGACTCAGTTCTGCCGCAGCGAACATTCACGTCACGTGACTGATCAGCTGTTTCCGCTCCGGACAACATGTAACATCGCTAAAACTAGTTGGCATGACAGAATAAATACAACTTGCCCGATAGCAACACATACCTGAAATATTCTCTCCATTTTGCCGAGATGTCTGTTTTCAAACGCTACTTCCTGTTTACTGTGGAAGTGCGTAACGCTGACGTCTGACGTATGGCGCTGACGTGTGACGTAATGACGCTGACGTCTGACGTAGAGACGCTTTGCGTGGCATTGCAGATGCGCTTCAAGCCAGTTAATGGAAACACTTCTGATCCTCATAATTTTAATTTACATTTTAGCGAAATTTTCTAAAATTCGCTCAAAAATCGAATTTAAATTGGATGGAAACATAGCTATTGTCTTACTGTAGAATTTAAACAAGCCTGAATTGTACCAGAACATTTAGTAATCGAACAGCTGATGTTTCAGCCGGTATCCCATGAGGGATGTTTTCTTTTTCAAAAAGTAGCTTGTAAATCAACACAATGACATTTAATAATAATACTGTATACTGTATATATACCGTAGTCTTGGTTATAATACCATTTGAGACCATGGACAAATACTTTTATTAAAATTAAGTTTTCTGATTCAAGTAATTTTAAAAACAGAGTTAATTCTCAAAATATCAACTGCTAGTTGAGTTTATTCAGATTCCAGCTAGTATCACCAACAGAAGAGCACAAACACCTCTTGTAGCTATTTTGGAATTGGATTTATATTACAGCAATTATTTAACAATGTAAAGACTTGAAAGTAAAATCTCAATTTTTTTTAAATACTGAAATTTCCTTTTACACAGAATGTGCCAAAAAAACAATGAAGCTGTTTAATCGCTGTACTTTAAAAAAAAAAAAAGACTTGAAAGCAGTTTTTAAAATCAATTTCAAATGTTTTTTTATTTATTTATTTATTCATTTTACATTTGTTAAAAGGAAAAATCTTCTTTCATGAAATATTTAAAACAAGAGAAAAAAAAACATAAAATGAAAGGAGGCAGGAAGAAGAAAAAATCTTATTATACCTACCCCTTTTTTTCAAAAAACAAAATCAAATACAAACAATTCACTCCAACAATAGTAACACTAAGCAATCGATCCAAAAGAAAAACTGTTAAATGCCAAATATTGCAATTCTTTTTCCGTAGAACAAATAGAAGTTTAATTTTGAACTTATCTTTTTTGTTCAAATGAGTGTGTTCAGAATTTTTACTTTCTTGTCAAACATTAAAATGAAACTAAACAAACTGGTAACTTTGTAGTATTTAAATAAACAAACCTGTATGATGAATATATGTAGTGAAAGGTCAAAGTGATGCCAGAAAACGGTTTCATATTCAACTTAAAGGAATATTCAAGTGTACGGTATTAATTGTGCTGCCAGTTTGGAATGGTTAAGATTTTTGTCCATTTGTATCTTTTTGTGTAACAGTGACATTAAGTGAGCAGAAAATGCATCAGATCAAGCTCATATCAAAGAATAGATTTAATTTAGAGACATTCTCTTCATTTCAGATAGATTATAAACTTCTGATTAGCTTCTCCAAATATGTCAAATAAATCACTGGTAATCCCAAATTGCCAGTATTTAGGATTGTGTCTAAACATTTGTTTTTCTCCTTTTAGCCATTTTACACAGATGTAGAAAAGTGTTGAATTTCTGGTGCCACTTTACTGATCTCTGGCGTGCTTGATAATTGTCGCAGCATCATTGGTCATAACATTTAACTGAAATGCTCAGGAGAGGCAGCATGTGGGAACACAAATGTCCAGATATAATTATATCTGGAAGGTGACACAAATTATGATTACCAGTAAATATAACAGGAGTGGTTACTTGTGATTTTATCAAATATTAGTATTTTCTGTCCGTCCTAATTTTGCCTTCTGTTGGCACCACGGCACAGAATACCGGTATGTCCAAATTTCCATCAAAATTGTTGTTAAAAAACTGCCTAGCAGGGCCGGCCCAAGGCATAAGCGAACTAAGCGGCTGCTTAGGGCCTCGGGGCCACTAGGGGGCCCCCTAAGTGGAATTAATTTTTTTGGTAATGATTTCAGTGGTTCTATTTAATATTGTAAGTTCAGCTATTATTATTTATTGCATACATATTGCATACATTGCATACAAACAGTAGTTTTAAGAATTAATTATTCAGCTTTAAATTTCTTTTTTAAACCGTTTTACTGTATGTGGTTTCAAGTAATTTATTTACATTATTTAAAGTACTCTGGCACAACAATTTCCTGCGGGATCAATAAAGTGCTAGTTTATCGTATCTTAAGGATTTCCTTGATATTTGTTATTTTAATTTACAGTATTTAGTCTGTTTTTGCACAATTTAATTTATTTTTATGCATCTAGGTTATTTTATGTTTGTTGTTCATCTTGCACTAAAAATGACTTTTGAACATTACTGTTGCAGTTCTTTAAAACCAAAGATGATAAACCAGACAACACTAATGCTGTAAAATACATTGCACACTGGTGTTTTTTTTTTTTCTTTTGTTACTTTTAGTACCACAAGATCACATGTGTCAAACTCAAGACCCATTGGCCAAATCCGGCCCACCATAACCATTTCTGTGACTCCACAAAGACAGAACTTCAAGATAACAGTTGTGTGCTTCAGTATTACTTTATTAGTCAAATCAAATCAGTTTTCATGTTTATAATGCCAAATTACTCAAACATAAAATATTTAATTTTTAGAAGTAGTCATTGAATGCAGAGAAAGTTATAACAGTTTGTTAATAGGTTGTTTTATCAATACATTCTGCCATGTCCCGTCTTTTGAGGACATTCATGATTTTGATGTGGCCCACAATGAAAATGAGTTTGACGCCCCTGCACTGGATGATACATATAGGATAATGTAAACAGGGCTGTCAGAGTTGCAATGAGTTTATGTTAGGTGGGTGAATGATCTGATCATCTGACTGTTTATTGCAGTAATCCACATTATTAACAGAAATAGAGGGCCCCAAACAAATTTCGCTTAGGGCCCCATGGAGGCTTGGGCCGGCCCTGCTGCCTAGTGGAAGTCTTCTGAAATTCTCTACGTCAGGTGTTTGGTGTTATGAATGTACATTACATTATGCTTGAATTACTTAAGTTTTGTGGTTAATGTGTAAATTTTACTCTGCTATAATTATTAGGTGTTTCTAACTTTTCTTTTTATTTATTAACCTTTATTTAACTAGGCAAATCACATTGAGATCACAGATCTCTTTTGCAAGGGAGGCCTGGGCCTGAAGGCAGCACAACATGCATGCCCCCCCCCCCGTACTTTTGACTAGAAAAAAACGGTAACATCTTCAGCTGCTAATTAATAAAGACTTCATTTTGATTTACATTCCAGTAATATAAATCTGAAATGGCCCCTCTGCTTCTGTTACATTTATCCTGTTAAACTTGTGCAGTGGATACTTGGACTGCTTTTGCTTTGTCAACAAAAACAAAGAACCCAATTTAGTTATTTGGCATTTAACCACTGAGTAATGGTTATTTAAAATTATTGAAATTGTCTTTTTTTTTTTCTTGCTTGAAAGATTTGCCTTTATTTTCTTACGAAAAACAATCAGCAGCTTGTTTGATGGTTGACATCTTGTTTTTAACGTAACCTGTAACCAACTTAGACACTGTACCATGTTCATTTACTTTACTATTCAAGAAACTGGCATTTTTCTTGACTAGCTTTTTAAATGTTTTCTTAGTGAGACTAAATTGGCGTTTTACTATTCTGTAAATAATTTTGAAATCAGTGAAAACTCAAGAATCAAACTTCCTGAAAACCACATGGAGACAGATAAAACTGACAAACGGCACAAAGAATAAAGCTGTTCATCTGTCACTTATCGTTGTTGGGTTGTGGAGGCAACATGTCCAGGATAGAAACTGGGACATCCCAGTGACACTTTCCGGCTCGTTCTGGTGGACCTGGAGGCGTTCCCAGGCCAGAGAAGATAGAATAGAATATATGCAGATGCAATAGATGCACTGTCATTCCCCTACCAGTTACAGAAGCACAATCCGTAGTGTACTTCCGGTAAACGGTCTTAATTTACTTTAAAAAGTACGTGCTCCATCTCCACCGATCTTCATGTAGCTTTTTATGCCACTCGTTTCCATTACAAGTCATTAAGATACTGTGCAACGCATTAGACCTGACCCACAGCCTGGGCTGAATGAGGAAAACCCTTCAAGATACAGAATTATTTTCATAGTGAAACAGCGCCTCTCAGTGGTGAAGCTGCATATCATTTTAACCATAATGTAAATATGTCAATGATTTTAACGGAAATATGAGTGTCATACATTAGCAATATGAAAATCGGGGAGATAGAGCACATACCTTTCTAAGTAAATTAAGACCGTTTTCATTCATAAATGGAGTTATACCAGTACATTTCCTTAATCTAACATATTCACCGGCGATACTTTCAACCCAGAAGTACCGGTATTCCTTTTAGCTAGGGCTGGGCAATATGAACCAAAATTAATATCTCAATATTTTAAGAAAAAAATCTTTTTTTTCTCTTTTTTTCTCACAATGTAATAATAAAAAGGGTTTGTTGTGCTTGAACACTTTCGTCGGGACTTATTTTTGGCATTTTTCTTTTGCACATCTGACAAATTAAATCCGAACCATCTCCAAATAGCAGCGCCATTTTTTATAAAAAAAAAATTCTTCCTGCTCACCAGTTCTGCGAGTCGCTCTTGTGTGTGTGTGTGTGTGTGGCTGCGGCTGCTTAACATGCCGCAAGCAGCCGCTCCACAAGGAGAGAAGCAGGAAGCAGGGGGAGAGCAGAGCTGGTGGATTTTCTTGTAGATCAATGTTGTTTATATTGAAATATTGTCAATTTATATCGCAAAAAAAATGTTATTGATATTTTTAATATATCGAGATATTGCCCAGCCCTACTTTTAGCGCATGCGCAAATGAGCAACACTACGGATTGTGCTTCCGTAACAGATCAGGGAATGACGTGCACCATCCCCAGTGTTTTCTTGGTCTTCCCCGGGGCCTCCTACCTGTGGGACGTGCCTGGAAAACCTCTAGAGAGGCATCCCAATCAGATGCCCGAACTAAAAACACTTATTTACGAAATTAATAACATTGCATAGCATCACATTGTTAAACATACCCAATGCAAAGTCATAAAGAACAGACAAAATCTAACTAAGTCTGAACAATGTTTTTCTCAAATCAATGTTTGTTTTAAGTTTTAAGAAGCACAGTTTTGTGACCAGTTTTGTTGCCCAAACTTATTCAAATGTATTTACAAACACAAAGTGACAAGCAAATGTAGGTCATTCTCAAGCTTCTATGTACCGGTAGATACTTTGTTTACATTAATATGATTCGCATTTCAGAATAGTGTTGGCATTTTGAATAGTTAAAGATTATTATTTTTAAAATACTTTTCAATGACTACCTTTAAACAAAGTGAAGACTTGCAGAAACAAGTTTGTAGGAGTGGACTAAGATTTTGTAATCAGAGGGAGAACCAAAGGTAAAACCTACATCAAAACGTCAGGGCTTTCTCCATCCTTCCTGTAAAGTAATGACATTAATTCAGTGTTTCTACATTTAGACTCACTCAGGGAGCAGTTTGTGTTCAGATTTTATTTCTAATGATGATCTGTGTCAACTTTAAAATTTCTAATTGACATTTCAACTGTGACTTGTTTTCATACCAAGCATGTTTCTTTGCCTTCGTAGGACCCACTGTGCTGAAATCGCCCACAACGTCTCTTCTAAGAACAGGAAAGTGATTGTGGAGAGAGCAGCTCAACTGGCAATCAAGGTCACCAACCCCAACGCCAGGCTCAGGAGCGAAGAGAACGAATAAACTCATTATTTACAATAAACTCTTTCAAATAAAATCCTGATTACTGTATGTTTTTAATCCCACTTTGCTTATTCTGTCAGCAGGATTATTTTCACAAGTAAAAAAAATCAAAATCAAACCTGAAACATTAAAAAAAACAGTCCACACAGGGTTTTTCCACATCGTTAGCCTAGGACCATTAGGATCTTACCTGGTTATTTTTAAAATGTTTATTATTTGGGGGTATGAAAGAGAAACGAGTAGCAAATAAGCATGATCTCTGAGAAAGTCAAAATGGTTTAAAACCAGCAGCACTTTCACTTCCTGGTATATACTGTACACATTGATGCATGGCAGCTGCAGTTATTAGTAAAAGTACACAATACTTAAATGTGAAAACCTAAAAGTAATATATCACCAAGGCTTCTGGATTTGTGATAAACTATTTCTGAAGAGTCGTAATCTTGCCCTTGTTTAAAATATTTGAGCTGCTTGAAATGTATACAGTACAGGTATACTGTAGTTATAAAACCACTTAAGGCAAATATGTGAACCTCCGATTCATCAACAAGTGCATGTTCTGACTTGAGTTTCAGTACAGCTTGAAAGATGTTACCGCTACTGGATTTTACAGGAACTGACCATAATTGTTGCAATTGATAAAATGCTTAACCATCTAATAAAATATTAACCCTCCTGACTAAATCGACCAAGTCGTGCTGTTTTGGGGTTAAGTTAATGATCAACTTTCAATTTGTCCCTGGTTTTCTCTGATAAATCCTCAGCAGACGTTCAGTAATAGCTTTGCTTGTAGGAACATGTCATCATAACGCTAGAATTGGCCCACTCTGGCTGCGTATTGTTCTACAACACTGAACACGGGCTCCCTGCAGAAAAGGTTTCCATTGCATTCTGGCAGACAGGCTGTGCCCCACGGCCCCGAGACCTCTGCCATCTGTCCCTGCAACACTGACATCACCACAGAAGCAAAATCAACATTCATCCAGACAGTCGGCTTGTGGCTGCTTGGATTATTAGAACAAGAGACCGATGATGGTCGGAAAGAACAAATTAAAAGCGTGTTGGATCTGAACATCATTTGGCCTGAAAGACTCACCTAATGGGTCTGGATCTTCAGAGAGGGGAGGTCACAGTCTGAATAAGATGGTGCGAGCACCAGGAGGACAAAATCTGTTTTATTTTTATTTGCAGGTCAGAAAATGAACATGTGGTTGAAGTTTGGAAAAGGACATCTCCCTTCCAAACAGCTTTCGTTCACCTGTCGGACAGATCCCCAGAGGAAAGTCTCTGCAGGAGCAAAGAGGAGGATGTTGTCTTTTTCTCTCAGATGTCGACTGGGCATCATCAGAGGGAGAACCAAAGGTAAAACGTTAATATTCAACACAAGGCCATTTGCTGTAAACTGTACTCTGTAGATTTTATAATTGTGTGCATTTGCATCATTCAGTCATAAAGCTGGTGATCACCAGAAGATGGCAGCATGAGCAAGTGCAATAAATAACATGTTGGTTAAGTTTGTTCCAAGTTTATCAGAACCATTAAAAAGTCATGGATTTTCTTTTACTGTACAGTATTTAGTTCTTTGTCATCTTGTTCCCAGAAGGTGTTTTTTTTTTTTTTTTTAAATGGTCCCAACACACAGCTTCATCTCCCAAATCTCTTTATTCTGCTGGATATTATAGTCTCGCTCTGAAAGGCTACTCTCACTCTGTAAACGGTGTATTAAAGCTGCTATCTGTAACTTTTCTAACAATATATTTTTAACATATTTCTTCACTCTGTCACTAGATTGATGTTAGAGAGGTAATCTCTGAAAAAAACTAAAAAAAATATTGTCCCCTTGCTTCTCCAGGTGGTAAATAAGCATTTCTAAAAAGAAAAAGTGACCCGCCATTTTCCAGCCAATAAAAACAAAGTTTGTAACCAGCCAATAAAAACCGAGCTTGAATTCGAATCAGCCAATAAAAACAGAGCTTGAATTTGAATTTTAACAGACCACAAGGGGGCAGTGCCATATATGGCTCTGAGGGGGAGGGATCAGAATGCTTTGCTTGTTGAAATTTTTTCTAAGTGCTGATGTTCTACAGAAACTGCAGACTCCACCTTTAAGGACAAATGTCTCAGAGGAAATCATCTATGCCGGTGTGTATCCGACATTCGACTGATTACGCTGCACAGCGAGTAAAAACATGACAATTGTTTGTGATCTTTTTTTTTTTTTCATTACCCTTTATTTATACAGGTTAGTCTCATTGAGCCACAAACTCATTTTCCAGAGAGACCTGTTAGGGAGCAGATGGTGGGTGTTAAGGGCCTTGCTCATGGGCCCAGAGTGGGGCAGAATGAGAGTGGAGGCAGGTGTGGGTGTTTAACCTTTTTCCATCCACATTTTTCTATGTCAGTACCGGGGTTTGAACCGGCGATCTTCCGAACACAGGCCCACCGTCTCTGACCACTGCACCACCACCCTCCCACTCGCTTCTCGTTGGTGTGCTTTTAAAATTAGCTGGTGTTTATTTTTATGCATACAAAGGGAAACCCTGAGGCGGATGAGGTTCAGAGGGGGGCCCCCCTGTGGGGGTCATGAATGCGATGACGCTTGTTTTGACAAATGGTCACAGTTGCAGCAATGAGCGCCTCTGGCTGAGGGTCGAGGATTACTGAAGGCTGCTTTAACATTCTCATACATTAAATTTCTCCTCCACATTAAAATCTGTGGTTAGATTTGAGGTTTTTTTTTTCTTTCTTTATCACCTGAAGACAAATGTTTTATGTGTTTTTTTTTTAGCATAAACTCTTAGAAAATTATCATTTGACAGGGTGCGTTCCGGTAACTGTTTGCTTGGATCCGGTAACTCTCAGGCCTATATAATAAAGTTATGAACAAATATGACTTCATTGAATGAGTAAAAACTATATTGGATATGTAAACTGAAAATATTTACATAAACCCTCATAAACATAACAAGCAGTGGCGGCTCATCATTTTTTTTCATGGGGGGGCGCGCCATCTAGTGGTCATGAGCTTGGACCTTGAAAATCGCCAAGTGCTCAGTGATCTGTCTTATATTTAGAGTTTAAATGGACTTGCTTCTCCACCTTAAACTATTTTTTATCCAGAAGTATAAAATCAGAATAAACATCAGCTCTCAATGAGGGGACTGTGTCATAACAAGACCGAGAATGAAATCAAGGTGAGCAGTGACATCAATTTATTTATTTTACACATTTATGGAATGAAGTGACAATTATTGTGTTTTTAAAAATAAACTTAAAATTAGGCTAAAAGAACGTCAGGCATGCACTCATTCATGAAATATGACGAGTTTAGACTGTGAAACGTATAGCGTGAGATGTGTGCAGGATTTTTAAAAATGATTGTTTTAATCGATTGCAGTATTTTTGTGCACTTGTTTCATGAACGGTTTTTATTTTTTTTATCTGCTTAGAACAACAGATGAAATTTAGCTTTGTGTTAATTCAGATGTCAAGTCAGATTTATTTATAGAGCACATTTAAAACAGAAACTGTTACCAAATTGCTTAACAAAAAGATCACATCTTCAAATAAAATGTAACAAGACATTTATATTCATGGAATATTGATGAATGTGCACTGCTCCTTTAAATACTTTGTAAAAATAATAATAATGAAACTCTTTGAAAGTAATCACTGGATATACTACAACTCATTGATATTTGGAGTTAACCCAGTTCAAAATGGTTGTCACAGCTAATTATCCTTGCAGCACAGACATAACTATAACACGATCATATCTAAAGATACTGAGCTGAATTTGGTGTTGGAGTAGCAGCTAGTCATCCCAACATAAACTCTGAGCATGCATATTTCTCACAATAACATAATTGGCATAACACATGATCATGTTGAAGGGCATTTACAAGCTTTCACCAAAACAGCTACAACCTCAGCCTCATCATGAGACTGAAAGACATCTGCTGATTTACAAAACTCTGAGCAAGACAATTCATCATTTACTGTAGATTGACAATGAGCTCATTTCTAATTAGTTCAGAAGAACAAGAAAGTTCATTCTCAAGTTCTTCAGTTCAGAAGAACATTTGTTTCACACATCAGTCCACTTGTTTTTCACGAGAGAAAATCATTTCCACAAATCCAATGGAAGATGGGATGAAGACAAACAACTGCCTGAAGACTTGATCCACCTCTCCACTGTTTCCTTGGACGGCCACCTTCTTCTAAAATTCTGTGGTGAGGAGCTGCTGTCACACATTCCTCATGAAGCTCATCCATAGACGGACTTAGGGGCCGTTTACACGGCGCGTATTTTGAGTGAAACCGCTCCTTTCTCTCTGCAATTCTGCCGATCATTTACACAACACCACTGGCCCCCCTCCTTGAATCCGAAGGTTTCTGAATCCACCTCTCAGGGCCAGTTTACACGGCGCGTATTTTGAGTGTAACCGCTACTTTCTCTTTGCGACTTTGCTTATCGCCTACACGACGCTGCTGGCCCCCCTCGATGACACCGATACTTTTCTGACCCTGCTCTCAAGGTGGAAGTTTTTCGCTGACCCCCCGCTGATAATGTAAACATCTCCCGTGGAGCTTTTGTGTCAACCACATGCGCGCAGCCCGCATGCGCGTGGACAGTCTGACATTTCACGTGTCACGTTGCAAAATATAACAGTTTAACAATAATAAACAGTATTTATGTTGGCGTGGGAGATGTAAATTTATCTGAACTACAGTATCTATCTGGACTCGTTACATTTTTTAAACAGTGCGTAACGTGCTGTGAAAATGAAGACACCAGGTTTATTATTTATTTATTTATTTATTCAGCACCAAAGTTTAAACACAAACACTGAGAATTAAACTGAACACACTATTAAAACACGTGAACCGAACTGTAACTACGTTAATGAACTGGACTCTTGCTGTGTTTTCATCTGGACCCATCAGAACCGCGCCGAACCGTCTGCCTGCTGGAGCGACAGCTTCTCCACCTGGCAGAAATAAATAAATAAATAAATAAAAACTCAGTTGTTGTGTGATCAAAGTAAACACAAGCAAACATTATATTAAGAACGTTGATTTACCTGCTGTAAGTCAGCTGCATCACGGAGTAAAGTCCGGTTCTGGTCCACAGTCCACTCAGCGGTTCTGGTCCACAGTCTCAGCGTCTAGTGTGCAGCTTGTTAGATGAAGCGGGTCCCACTGACTCAAATCTGTTGACTCTTGTCCAAATTCCAGCTTTAACTTGTTGTTAACTTGTTGACAACAACTTGTAGTTAGCTGATTTTAGCCAGAGAGGAAAGCAGACAGGCAGCTGTTTACCTCAGGCAGCGCATGCGTAGTAGTGAAGGTTCCAAAAATCACAGCGCCATCTAAAGGCCCAGCATGGTAACTACAGTGAAATCATGAGGACGGGGGTTGGAGGGGGAGAGAGTCGTATCCACAGAATTCGACAGTGTCAACGCAAAACTTTTCACCTAATTAACATACCCAAAACATCCGTTTCCCCCACACAGTGTCCGTGTAAACAGGGCCTCAGAGTGGAGGTTTTTTGCTGACCCCGCGTTGATAACGTACACATCTCCCGCTGAGCTTTTGTTTAAGCACATGCGCGCAGCACGCACGCGCGGACAGCCGGCATCAACATGGCGGCGGAGACACACAGCTTTCTGAACTCGACTGATGGAATACTGTATATTTTGAGTCTCATATTTAATTAATCTACACCTGAATGAAGCTGTTGTGAACAACATCTATGTTGGAAGAGACTCCGATCTGATCCAGTTCTAATATCACTGTTTATTGAATGAGGCAGGCGGATATTTCACGTGTCACGCTGCACTATAACATACTAAATGTGCTCAATAATAACAGTTTAACAATAATAAACAGTATTTATGTTAGCGTGGGAGATATATAAAGTTATCTGAGCTAAATGAAGCCGCCTGGACTCATTACGTCATTTAAACTGTGCGTAACATGTTGCGTGTTATTAAAGTTGAAAATGAAGACACCGTTTATTTTTTATTTATTTATTCATTCAACACCACAAACTGTATGTCACACAAACACTGAGAATTAAATTGAACACTATTAAAAACACGTTAACCAAACTGTAGCTACGTTAAAGAACTGGACTCTGCTGTGTTTTCATTCTGGTCCCATCCGAACCGGTCCGTTTGGAGGAAGGACAGCTCCTCGACCTCGCAGGAAAAAAATAAAAATTTAAACTCAGTTGGTTGTTGTGTGATCGAAGTAAACACGGGCAAACATTATTAAGAACATTGATTTACCTGCTGTAAATCAGCTGATTATCACGGACTAAAGTCCGACATGTTGACGCGGTTCTGGTCCACTTAGCGTCTGGTGTGGAGCTTGTTAGATGAAGCAGGTCCCGTTTGGCGTCAAATCCGTCGACTCTTATCCAAATTTCAGCTTTAACTTGTTAAGTTGTTGTTAGTTGAACTTAGCCCCAGAGGAAAGCCGACTGAGGAAACACGCATGCGCATTAGGTGAGCAGTAGATTCATGAGGGCAGGGGGGATTCCTGCGGATGCATGTAAACACAGAATTTGTCCGTGTCAACGCAGATCTTTTCCTCTAATTAACGTACCCAAAACCTCTGTTTCCCCCCACCGTGTCCGCGTAAACAGGGCCTAGTCTGCCAAAAGGAGTTAAAAGTTTTATGATCTGAGGTCTCCAGAGGCACATAGGTCATGTATAGTGTAAATGGGAACAAATATTTTATCTTTAGAATTTTGCATCATATCCTAACTACCTTTTGAAATTACTTTAATACATCATATATTGTATAAACTGTTTACATTTTAGAAGTGTAGAAGTATGCATATGTTTGTATACTGTAAAGTAAGTTTGATCATGTATTTATTTGTATACGGTATATCAGGTGTATCCATTGTAGGAGGTGGTGAAGAGACGACACAGGAGACGGGATATAGTTCTTCACTTTTAATCAACTCCTACTAAACTGGCGGGAAAACCACCCAACACCGCCTTATATACCAACACAACATCCGGTCCTCTGGACCTTTCACAATAAAAGCATCCTGTAACACATTCGGTCCACTGGGTGTGAGTAGAGCCCCCTAGTGGTCCACCACACACGCCCCCCCAGAACACCCAGTAAGGTCCATCACTAGTCCCGCATTTTAGGTTTGATTAAACGACCAGAACGGCTGAACCTGGGCCCTGCAGAACCAGTCTGATGAAGCGGAGGGCTACGAGGAGGGCCTGCAGAAGATTCGGGCTCCAATGGACGTTGAGAGTCTCTGGCAGGGGGACAGCAGTCCGTTAACAATGTGGATGGAGGTCTGCCCCTGCGAGGAGCCTGGGCCGTAACAACCTGATCATCTGACATAACATGAGCTGGTTTAAGCCTATCGATACAGACAGTCTCAGTACGACCCCCTAAATCTAAAAGGAAATGTTTTGGACCTGGTTGAAGAACCCGAAACGGTCCATCATACAAAGGCTGTAGTGGTGTCCTGTGTGCATTGTGTTTGACAAAAACAAATTTAGAGGACTCCAGACTCTTAGGGACAAATGACTGCGGTAAACAATGGTGTACCGGGCCAGGGACACGAAAAGGGGCCTCCTGAGGTGAAAAATGGAGCAACGGTGGAGCAAACTGTGGTGAGGGTACCTCAGGTAAAAACTCACCGGGGACGCGCACAGGTTGACCGAAAACCAGTTCAGCCGGGGAAGAGCTCAGGTCCTCTTTGGTTGCGGTACGTAAACCCAACAAAACCCAGGGAAGACGGTCAATCCAGTTGTCACCGGTCAACGCAGCACGCAGTGCAGCTTTCAATGATCTTTCGCCAAACGTCTTGATGGGATAGCCGTTAGCCGCGGTTAGCTGCGGCCCGCAGCCTTCTGCTAACCTGTCGGAGACAGTCGGGGGAACGAGGCTCTTCTGCGAGCCAGAGTCCACCAGGAACCGCCTCCCCGACCTCGAGTCTTCAATGAAAAGCAACCTTTCCTTGTCGCCAACGGCCGCGACTGCTAGCGGGCGCTGGCGTACTCGTTTCCCTGCGGCTTGAAACTGCACGGTGGGACGCACCGTCGTGCTTTGGCGCCAAAACGCTGGTGGTAGAAACAAAACGCGGCCCCTGACCGCCTGCGGGTAGCGACCCCTGCTACGACCACTGGCTCGTCCGGCGCTGAGGGCGATGCTCGACGCTCGGGCGCCGCCGCTTGGACCGCGAACGTCCTCGCAGCCAGCAGGATGCGGTCGGCTTCGCGGGCCAGCGAGTGGTAATCCTTCTGCTGCAGAAACGGGGAGTTGGCCAGAGCGGTGCGCACTGGAGCCGGGAGCCGTCGAAGGAAGAGGTGGAGAAAGAGAAACTCACAGTCAGCTGAACCCCTCAACGACAACATTCCTTCCATGAGCTCAAGAGCTGTGCCATCGCCCAAATCGGAGAGGGAAAACAGTTTCTCGGCGCGCTCCGCGTCTGAGAGCGTGTAACGCTGCAGAAGGAGCTCCTTGAGGGCGTCGTATTTTCCTTGTGCAGGAGGGTCTTCGAGCAGGCTCATTACCCGCTGGGTGGACAATGGGTCCAGTGAAGCGACCACATGGTGGTATTTGGTGTCGTCTGCAGAGATCCCGCGAAGAGCGAACTGTGATTCGACGTGGGCGAACCACGACCGAGGTGCGTGCAGCCAGAAGTCCGGGATTTTAACGGCCACCGCAAAAGCGAGCGGGGCCGCCGGTGGAGGTTCCACAACCGCGGACAGCTGAGGAGAGCTGGCTTGACCTTCGGATGTCGTCATATTCAGTTCACAAGGGTCACCAGTGTAGGAGGTGGTGAAGAGACGACACAGGAGACGGGATATAGTTCTTCACTTTTAATCAACTCCTACTAAACTGGCGGGAAAACCACCCAACACCGCCTTATATACCAACACAACATCCGGTCCTCTGGACCTTTCACAATAAAAGCATCCTGTAACACATTCGGTCCACTGGGTGTGAGTAGAGCCCCCTAGTGGTCCACCACACCATTTGTATATGAGTGATGAGAGTGGACTTCAGGAGACACCCCCCAGAACTGCTACCCCTCAAAATCTTCAACAGCCCCGTGTCTACAAAACGGCAAAAGCGGCTCTTGGTTTTACAGACACTGAGCTAAAGTTCAGCGTGGTAGTAGCTGCAGGTCATCCCCTTCATTCTCTGAGAGCAAACGCATCTCGCGGGATCCCTCATGAGATTGTGCAAAAATGTAATTTCCACAGTTTGACCTTCTCAAGGTAAGGTGGTGGCGGACGATATGCATTCCTTCAAGGTCTGAATCTGTCACCTGTGGCGAGCAGCTGGAAGACATGCAGCTGTTCTGTGGAGGAATTCTCAATATCCATTTTCCATTGTGTGTGTGTGTGTGTGTGTGTGTGTGTGTGTGTGTGTGTGAGAGTGAGAGTGTGTGTTAGTGTGAGACTCAAAAGCATGTGTATCCAAGCTGTGCAACATGGCTGCAGTCTGTCTGTGAGAAAAACGTGACACGAAGTGTGCAGGTGGTGTTGATTGTGCTGACAGTTCAGTGTGTGTGCTGTTTTGTCGCGTCTAATCTCAGTGTGTGAACTGGGTGGGTGGGTTTGGGGATGTGGTGGGATAAAGTGTGAGTTTGTGTGCAGATGGGAGAGAGGGAGGGACTTTTTTTGTCCCTTTCTATGTGTGTGTGTGTGAGCCCCTCTGGCAGAGAGGAAGAGAGCATGAGCAAACCCACACAGAGATGGAGAGAGAGGAGGAGACGGGTGATGTGTGAGCTCATGTGAGTGGATGACTAGGGCATGAGGAGAAGCTCTTCTGAACACTCAGCCCATTTGTAAGGATCGCTCAGAGACGAGGGCCACTTTGAGATGCGAGGCCCTCTCCATCCCTCTCCATCTTTTGGATTGTAGCAAGTTCAGCTCCAGAGGCTTCACCGACAGGACGGGACCAAGATGCTCAGGAGTGCTGGAGTGAAGAACAAGAGATGATTTTCTAACCTCGGCCAGAGCTTGAGAGCTGCTCTCTCTGAGGTGGGACCTCAACTCTCTGCTCACCAACAGCACGACCGCTTCCAGAGGGGGTGACTGAACTCCAGCCATGCTGTGTGGTCTGAGGAGAGACACCAAGAACAGCATTGGTAAGAACACCCCCTCACTTCAATCCTCAACAAAAAGAGCGGCTTAACTCGGAAATAAATGCTCCTCCAAGACCCAGCAGAGCAACCCCTTTGCACGCAGAGCGGCTCTGATGGAGTGAAAAAGATTTAAATGTGAGCGGACTCGACCACCAGCCCTGCCATGTGTAATTAGGCCAGATGTTGTAACTGGATCTGGAAGCGCTCGTTTTTCTAAATAAAGTTTTCCATCTGAAAATAGCCTTGTGATCTCACTGTCATCTCTGCCCCCACACTTAACCTACATTCGTTTTAGGACCCACTCTCTTTACAATCTACATAGCTAATGTAGGTCACTGCATCCCTGATGCATCCTTACATTTCTATGCTGATGATACAGTTGTTTACTGCCGAGCTAAAACAGTTGCTAAGGCTTTCCTGTTACTGCAATCTGCTTTTGACATCATCCAGTCAGATTTGTTCCGTCTCAAACTTGTCCTAAATGCTGATAAAACAAAAGGGATGTTTTTTTCAAATAGGAAGGCGGTTCCAGCAGATCCTCCTCTGATTTTATCTTCAAATGGTGTCCCTATTGAGTTTGTTGATTCCTATAAATATCTGGGTATCCTGATTGATTCACATCTCTCTTTTAAACTCCACGTGGAAAACCTAGTGAAGAAACTGAAAGTTAAACTGGGTTTCTTTTTCAGAAACAGATCATGTCTATCACTGAATGTCAGGAAACGCCTTGTGTCTGTGACTTTCCTTCCCTCCATTGATTACGGTGACATTCTCTACATGAATGCTCCTACAAGCACCCTGCGGATGTTGGATGTTGTCTATCATGGTGCACTAAGATTCATAACTGGTTGTGATTATCGTACCCACCACTGCACCCTGTATTCACTGGTTAACTGGACATCATTAACCTCACGCAGACTCTTCCACTGGTACATTTTCATCTTTAAATCACTTCTTGGTCTGCTGCCCTCATA
>JBBPBX010014507.1:11287-48787 GCA_038048925.1 Garcialebias charrua
ATGTGATGAAAAAGAGACTGGGTGAAAGTAACTACTTAAAAGTTTTAAGTAGTTACACGTTTTGTGTTAGCAGAATTTAATCATAACTTTGAAACTTTCTTTTCAACCGAGCATACTCTGCCTCCTCATGATTCTACCTTTGATCTTAGTTGATACTGTTATTGATTTTATTTGTTTTATTACTTGTTTTATTGACATTTAATTCTGTTGCACTTTGTAGCACTTTGAGATTTTCATTAATGAAAAGTGCGTTATAAATTAAATTCATTATTATTATTATTATCTCACTTGTAAATGAGTCTTCGAGGCTCAATGTGACTTATCTGTTTAAATAAAGGTTGAAAAAAAAAATACAGGTAGTTCCCGACTTACGAACGACTTCCGTTCCTACGCACCGTCTGTAACACGAAATTAACGTAAGTCGGGGAACGTATTACGCGCGACGTTCGTAAAACCGGATTTTCGCCGTAAGTCGGAAAATGTTTGCTAACGCTGCGCCGCACACCCGTTTATCGACATGAGACTGAACAAGCGTACATACTGGTCCATAAACATCCTGGTCCTCTCCCACTCTCCCCTTCCCAACATGTAAATTTCAGCCGCCATGACGATTCAGGTACCGTATTTCTCTGCCGTAAAGCCGCATCTATGCCGTAACTCGATACAATGCTTTTCAACGGAGCTCGTTCGTAAAGTCGGAACGTCGTAAGTCAAGGCCGTCGTAAGTTGGGGACCACCTGTATATATATACTGTATGTGGTGGCCATCATGGATTTTGACATGGTAACCCAATTTTTGACTAACTTTTGTTACATGTAGATGCAGCCACACACCATCTTGGAAATTGACACATTGTTTATTGTTCTAGTTATCATGCTCACAACATTCACAAATGTAGGATATTTCCAATTCCCCCTCTTTGCTCAGTGACGGGAGACAAAAAAAATACAACATGTGGGATGAATGACAGTACTGTACTCACTTGACTGGCGAAGCTCTTGATGTAGCCACTTCCAAATTATTCACCAGTATGTATATGTGAAGTTTGGGATCAATTTCAACTAGTTTCAAGCCAAACACCTGGTTTAAAAAATAAATAAATAAAGAGAACTATAGATGTGCAATAACGTGACTTGTTTAAGTACAGCCACTGATCTTTTCAAACCTGCTCAAAGGTTTGTGCTGCCCTCTTTATGATCTCTGGGTAGATGGTTCTGTAGTCCTTCACCACATATTTTACAAGATCTACAACAAAGACAACAAGAGCAATGACTTACTACAGTAGAAATCTGTCTTTACTCGTGAAAGAAATACGGTACTTTCAAATACTGTTGGAGACGAGTCATGTACCTCTCTGAGTATTTTGTATACCATTGTGTACCATTGGACAAATGCTTTGGTTCCAGGAATTGTAACTAACTGTGGCTCTTTTTCAGTTCAAAGAAAAATATATTTTATATACTGTACTGTATAGAGAAACACATCAGCACATGACACAAATAAAAATTAAGTCCTGTTAGATAATATTTGGTCAAAGGTTATGCATATTTTTATTACTCTAGCTGAGAATCTTATTTCTGCCCATGAACCACATGTTTGAGTTAGTGGAGAAAGCTGGATAAGGAGCTGGGTGAGGCTTTGTCACTTTTTGGTATTTTCTTTTTGTACCCTTGTTGCATGCTTTAGTATTTCTAGTTTGTTCTTTGTTTTGTTTTCTAGTGAGTTCTTCTCAGCCTGAGCATTTCATTGTACTGTTAACCTCGAATATGACAAATAAACAACTTTAACTTGGCTCCAGCATGCACCAAGGACAACTCTGTTCTGTGAAATCTGCAGAACTAGTAAGGATATAAAAATGAGTGAATGCTGTTTTTTTTGTTTGTTTAGCCTTAGGAGTAGAAGGATTGATTAAAAAAAATTGGAATGGCTGAAGTTCACCTGCTTAAGGCCTGTAATGCAAGAAATAGTCTTTAAAGAAAACAAACATTTGTTTGGCTGTGTATCAGATAAAGTCCTAGTCTGCTTTGCTCCCTTACAGAAGAGATAATGACACGTCCCGAGGACTGAGACAGACGAACAGGTGCCTGATTAATAATCACGATATGTGACATGTGTCTGATTCATAACGACCCTGTGAAAATCTCATGTTTCCTTGTGACCTAAACTGAAAATGTGACAAATGGTTGAAATAACCTTGGTACAGTTGAACTATTGACTCTTAATTTGTTAAAATTTACCTGGATATTCATTCAACCTTTAATGATATAACGTAATGGTTCCTGTATTGATTAAGGAAAAATAATTTGGAAAAAAAATAAAATAAAAAATAAAAACTAACGGCTAGATGTTTACTTTTCAAGTTAGACAAGAGATAAAAGATTTAGATGTCTCTAAGAATTAAGAGGCAGAAGATGTTTATTAACTGGATTTAAAATAGCTGTTGAGATTAATTGATTGGGATATACAGTATTAGATTTGGTTTAGAAATGGTTTTCAGAATCTGTTGGAATCCTGGCAAAAACCAATGCAGATTTGTTCCTGTCTTTGATTTTATACGTCTACCTTATAATGTTTTGCTAGTTTTTTGATACTTTGTTAAAAAAAAAAAAAAAAAAAAAATCTTTTGTTTTTTTCTCTCTTTTTGTTTTCTATTGTTTATTGTTTGTTTGTTTATTGTTTAATGAAATTCTATCACTGCTGTTCATTGTTCTTTAGTTTTAGCAGGTCGCTTTCGTAAATGAGCCCATGAGGTTCAAAAGATTTACCTGACTAAATAAAGGTTGAATGAATGAATTTGTGGGATTAAATGCTGGAGTAAAAATTCTAGGAGAGGAAATTAAATCATAGAGATACTTCTTGTAGGAATGGTTATATAATTGTTATCACAATTAGTGAATATATCATTATTGCATGGATGTGCTAGATTGTTTTATTTTGTGACTTATTTTCATGTCGGGCGCCTAAAGGAGACACCCCGTGGTGTCTGGGGTCAAACGAGTCTTGTTGTGATAAGCAGTAGTTGATGGAAACTGCTGTTGGTGGATTTAAAACAACCTTCAAGCATCACTGTGAATTATGTTAACAAGTTTTTACACTTGGAAGTTGATTTTTGTGCATTTTCAAGAACCTAATAAATAATTCTTAATAAATAATAAATAAATAATTCTTTCACAATGAATTTGTCTTTATTCTTTATTTTGCAGCAGTCCCAGCTGAAGGCATGCAGCTCAACAACTTCCCTTTGTTTTCTGTAACCACAGACATTATTATCTTATTTGAATAAGACGGTTTTAATCCTTTAACTTCACGACTCTTCATTTCCTCAGGGGGGAAATCAGCCACCTTATTTAACTGCTTCAAAATACTAGTTTTAAATATTTGAACACAAAAAACTAACCAGTCATTTAGAGCTAAAAATGTCTAATTAAATTTTTTATTTTAATGTGTTTTATTAAAAAAAACTCTATACTACAGTATTTCTTTTTAAATGGACAAAATATTTAGTTGACTGTAATTTGAAACAAGTGTAATTTCCTCCATTAGTACATCACGTGGGCCAACCTCCACATCCTCTGTTCTCCAGAGCTCAGAACTGATGTTTGGTTCTGTTGGACCAGTCAAAGGGGTTCTGGACCCCCTCCTCTGCACAGAGTCACATCTCTATGTATGTTATGGACAATGATGGCATTTTGAATGCACAGAGATATGGAGACGAGATCCTGAGAGCCACTGATATGTCATTCATCCATGACCATCACCTCATGTTGCTGCATGATGATGCACGGCCCCATGTCGCAAGGATCTGTGCACAATTGCTGGAAGCTGAAAACATTCCAGTTCTGGCATGGCCAGCATGCTCACCTGACATGTCACCCACTGAGCATGTTTGGGATGCTCTGGATCGGTATATACGGTGTGTCAGTGTGTTCCAGTTCCTGACAATATCCAGCACAGCCATTGAAGAGTGGGCCAACATTCCATAGACCTGATCAGCTCTATGTGAAGATGTGTTGCACTGTGTGTGGCAAATAGTGGTCACACCAGATACTGACTGGTTTACTGAAGGGAAACAGTGTACACATATGGACTAGGCCCTTATTGAAGAATAAATGAATGAATAATAGACCATTTTTAAAGCTACATTTATCTTTGCCTTTAATCATTGTGGAGCTCCACCCTGTCAGAAGGACAAGCAAGTCACTGTGAGGTCATTGCCTTCCTGAAAGTTTGTTGGTTTTATTTATAGAAAGAAAAAAAATCCACAATTAATATTCATCAACCCCTGCCTAAAGATACAATCCAGAAGTAAAGGTCCAGAATGAAAGACATCTGAACTTTGGTTTGGTTCTTGTTTGATAAATCAGGCAATGTGTAGAATATTGTCTGATTTGTTCACTTGGACAAAATTGAAAAATTTTGAACGTTGAAAAACAAGTCCCGATGCTGCTCAATACTCCAGGTAGATAAATCTAACAAGGTTGAGTCAGGTCCTTTGGATGGTTTGGACTCCCATCACCCTCTGGAGCACAAGTTAGGAGTCATCAGGACTGTGTACCACAGAGCAGACAGCGTCCACACTAACTCAGGAGCCAGACAGAAGGAGAAATAACAAACAAAACAGGCTCTAGAGAAATGTGGATATCCTAACTGGGCCTTCCTGAAAGCAGAGAAGAAACCCAAACAGGACTCCAGCCAGCCATCAGGTGAAAAGAAGGAACCCAGACCCAGACCAGTGGTCATTCCGTATGTTGCAGGGGTTTCAGAGACATTGAGACGTTTATTTTCTAAACATAACGTCCTAGTGGCTTTTAAACCCCAAAATACATTACGGCAAAGACTGGTTCATCCCCTGTGCCGCCGCTGTGGCGCAGGGAGATAAGCGGGCGGCACATATGCTTGAGGCTTTCGCTTCTCCACAGGCGTCGCGGGTTCACATCCCAGACCCAACGAGCTCCTTTCTGTGGTGTCTCCCACCTCTCTCTCTCCAATAACGGCCACTAGTGCCCAAAAAATGTAAAAAATATATAAAAAAAGACTGGTTCATCCCAAAGATCCAGTCCCCCGGCACAAACAGAGTAATATTGTGTACTGTATGCTGTTCAGTGTCAGGAGGGTGATCAGTCTTATATCGGGGAAACTAAACAGCCACTGGCCAAAAGGATGGCCCAGCACAGAAGATCAACATCATCAGGTCAGGACTCTGTGGTCTACACTCATCTCCAGGCCAGCGGTCACTCTTTCAGGGATGAAGATGTTCACATCCTTGATAGAGAGGAACGATGGTTTGAGAGAGGAGTAAAGGAGGCCATCTTTGTGAAAAGAAACCGTCCATCATTAAACAGAGGTGGAGGCCTCCGGGTTCAACTGTCTCCCTCTTACAATGCTGTTATTGCTAGTATCACTCAGCCCTCTGTGAATAGCAAACAACCATCAGGGCACTAACTAGTTGTTAGGCTGATGGTCCTCCTTGATCATGTGAACAGCTAGTTCTGGATGTCAGAAGCAACAAACTGGCTGATCTACTATGAGAAGGTGATGTTTGTAAATTTCCTAGAAGCTCCTCAGATTGAAGACTTTTGAATAAAAGGCAAAAAAAAAATATATATATACAGTATATATATAAAAATTAAAATCCATACAGAGGACCTGACTCAACCTTGTTGTTTTTAGATTTAAAAAACATTTTAATTCATTCAACCTTTAGGCAGGTTAATCCCATTGAGCATTGAGGACTCATTTACAAGAGAGACCTGGCTACAAACTAAAGAATGATGACAACAGCAACAGTAGATTTTCTTTGAACAATCAACAATAGACAAACATAAGAGAGGCATACAGAATTTTTTTAACAAGTTAAAACAAAGATGTCAAAGTTTAAAAAACAAGATTTGATCTTTTTTTTATTTGTCCTCGTCACTCCTCGTGTAAAACCCTTAAAGTGGGTGGACTTACTTTGTCCCATGTATCTATATGTAGTAGGTACACTTCTTAAATTTAATGTTCTATGCACTGAATGCTAAGCTGTAAATGTGTGAAACATTTTTTATGACATACTTAAAATAATCAAAAAATAAATCAATAGTAAATAAATGTAAATACTGCAGGTTTCACAGTAAATTATATTATTAGGATACTGTACCTGCACGGCGTACAGGTATCTTTTTTTGGTCCTTCATCAAGAAGTACTGCACCACCTCAGCAGTCTGTAACAGCAGAAAAAAAGCTTTAATAAAATGAGGTTGCACTTTTGGAAAACTAGAAGGAGTACTACGGTACTTGTACAAAAGCCAAGTA
Source organism: Garcialebias charrua (assembly GCA_038048925.1). Classification (NCBI taxonomy): domain Eukaryota; kingdom Metazoa; phylum Chordata; class Actinopteri; order Cyprinodontiformes; family Rivulidae; genus Garcialebias; species Garcialebias charrua. Next base: position 17,582 of record JBBPBX010014507.1, read on the forward strand.
GCATTGATTCAAAAAATTTAAAGTTGTGTTTTGAGTGTGACCATGGGGTCACCTTTTGGTCCACTTGAGAAGTGGTGAGTTTCTCCAGACCCCTCTGAACCTGAGTTGAGCTGGGCTGAGTGAAGGAATAATCTTCACCCTCATCCTGAGATGCTGCACAGCTGGACTGAAGCAACACAAACACACCTCAAATAAAACATGCTTTAATACGACATGTCAGACTGATTTACACACAGAAATATATGAAATATTCACATTGTAACTGCCACAGTTTTTTTTTTCTGCCACAGTGCTTGAAAGGAGTTACAGGTAGTCCCCGACTTACGAGCGCTCTGACCTACGAGGTCCCGGACTTACGAGCTGACGAATTTTTTTGGAAAAAACGCAAAAAATACCGAGTTTTTCTGTGTTTTTTCACCACAGTTCGTTAGCTAAACATGTGGACACACGTTTCCGATCATTTTTATGCACTCGTAAGTAGGGATGTCCCGATCCGATCACGTGATCGAAAACCGGGTCCCGATCACGTGATTTCAGACTCGACTCGACTCGGGCGTTACACACCGATCAGGGATCGGATATATATGTGTATATTTATTCTACACACAAACGGGAATATTATATTAACTGTATGTTGTGTTACAGAGTCAAATTGTCTCGAAAAAGAACGTGCACAATATTTTAGCAACAGCGCCTGCCGTAAAGCGTGACTGTCGTAAAAAAGAAGTGGAACGCAGCATATTAGCTTAAGTGGTCGGATATATATGTGTATATTTATTCTAAACACAAACGGGAATATTATATTAACTGTATGTTGTGTTACAGAGTCAAATTGTCTCGAAAAAGAACGTGCACAATATTTTAGCAACAGCGCCTGCCGTAAAGCGTGACTGTCGTAAAAAAGAAGTGGAACGCAGCATTAGCTTTAAGTGGAGGCAGCGATTTATTCTAAACACAAACGGGAATATTATATTAACTGTATGTTGTGTTACAGAGTCAAATTGTCTCGAAACAAAACGTGCACAATATTTTTGCAGCCGCGCCTGCCGTAAAGCAGTGACTGTCGTAAAAAAGACGCGGAACGCGGCAGCTTGAAGGGAGGCAGCGATGTCTGTCGTGTGGAGATATTTTAAAGTGGATGACAAAGATATTGCGTTTGCAAACTGTGAGTTATGTACAGTTCGTATTTCAAGAGGAGGTACAGACAGTTCGTATTTCAAGAGGAGGTAAGGAAAAGGCTGCATTTAACACAACAACCTAAGTTTCTTATTTGTTTACATGCCTGCTCAGTATTTTAAGTTGAGCTGCTTATTTTAAATTAGACATTTTTATTTCATACTGTTACACTAAACTTCAACGTGAAGAATTTTTTAAAAATCTTATTACGGTACTTGATTGTTCAATCTACCTCACAGAAGTATTCTGTTAAATATTAAGGTAAATAATATAAAAATTAAGGGACATCTAGATCTGTTTCTTTTTTTTCCCTTCATTTTAAAAATGTATTTTAGAAGTATCGGATCGGGACTCGAAATCGGCCAATTCTCAAATTAAAGGACTCGGACTCGGACTCGAGGCCAAAAAAACCTGATCGGGACATCCCTACTCGTAAGCAGTTTTTCGATGAAAAACGAGTGTTCGTAGTCGCGCTAGCAAAACCGTTCCAACTTACGAGCGAAATTCCGGACTTACGAGACACGTGGCGGTCGTTCCGAATTACGAGATTTCCATGTTACGAGCAACTCGTTGTAACGGAACTCGCTCGTAAGTCGGGGACTATGGTACCTGTATACACATTATATATAATGTATCATTTATACTGATAAACATACACGACCATTTAAAAAAACCTTACTGGTGGTTGAGATATTTTGCTAACAGAATACCCAGATGCATGCTCAATAATCCAGGTAGAAAAATCTAAAAAAGCTAAGTCTGGTCCTCTGGACATTCAAAAAACAAAACTAAACAGACGGCTGAGTCTTATAAATAGCACCCTCTGATCCACTGTGAGAGGGTGCTATTTATAAGACTGAGCTGAACACAGCAACTCAGACTGAGGAAGTCTTTCGGACGAAAGACGGAACGTTTCTACAATTTTTTTGCTTTGCTTTGTTTTGTTTTTCGAATGTCCAGAAGACCAGACTTACCATAGCTTTTTTAGATTTGCTAACAGATATTAAGAGAACTAAAAAATGTAGAGAAAAAGACAAGCGAAAACACTTGTGTCTTACTTTATTCTGAGAGGCACTCTGTGTGTTGGACAGACGTTTTCTTTGTGCCATGGCAGCAACACACCATCTACAAGAGTTACAAGAGTGAGACAATTAAACACAAGAGTGAGACAGTTAAACACAAGAGTGAGACAGTTAAATACACAAGTGAGACAGTTAAACACAAGAGTGAGACAGTTAAACACAAGAGTGAGACAGTTAAACACAAGAGTGAGACAGTTAAACACAAGAGTGAGACAGTTAAACACAAGAGTGAGACAGTTAAACACAAGAGTGGGACAGTTAAACACAAGAGTGAGACAGTTAAACACAAGAGTGAGACAGTTAAACACAGAGTGAGACAGTTAAACACAAGAGTGAGACAGTTAAACACAAGAGTGAGACAGTTAAACACAAGAGTGAGACAGTTAAACACAAGAGTGAGACAGTTAAACACAAGAGTGAGACAGTTAAACACAAGAGTGAGACAGTTAAACACAAGAGTGAGACAGTTAAACACAAGAGTGAGACAGTTAAACACAAGAGTGAGACAGTTAAACACAAGAGTGAGACAGTTAAACACAAGAGTGAGACAGTTAAACACAAGAGTGAGACAGTTAAACACAAGAGTGAGACAGTTAAACACAAGAGTGAGACAGTTAAACACAAGAGTGAGACAGTTGAACACAAGAGTGAGACAGTTGAACACAAGAGTGAGACAGTTGAACACAAGAGTGAGACAGTTGAACACAAGAGTGAGACAGTTGAACACAAGAGTGAGACAGTTGAACACAAGAGTGAGACAGTTGAACACAAGAGTGAGACAGTTGAACACAAGAGTGAGACAGTTGAACACAAGAGTGAGACAGTTGAACACAAGAGTGAGACAGTTAAACACAAGAGTGAGACAGTTAAACACAAGAGTGAGACAGTTAAACACGAGTGAGACAGTTAAACACAAGAGTGAGACAGTTAAACACAAGAGTGAGACAGTTAAACACAAGAGTGAGACAGTTAAACACAAGAGTGAGACAGTTAAACACAAGAGTGAGACAGTTAAACACAAGAGTGAGACAGTTAAACACAAGAGTGAGACAGTTAAACACGAGTGAGACAGTTAAACACAAGAGTGAGACAGTTAAACACAAGAGTGAGACAGTTAAACACAAGAGTGAGACAGTTAAACACAAGAGTGAGACAGTTAAACACAAGAGTGAGACAGTTAAACACAAGAGTGAGACAGTTAAACACAAGAGTGAGACAGTTAAACACAAGAGTGAGACAGTTAAACACAAGAGTGAGACAGTTAAACACGAGTGGGACAGTTAAACACAAGAGTGAGACAGTTAAACACAAGAGTGAGACAGTTAAACACAAGAGTGGGACAGTTAAACACAAGAGTGAGACAGTTAAATACACGAGTGAGACAGTTAAATACATGAGTGAGACAGTTAAACACAAGAGTGAGACAGTTAAACACAAGAGTGAGACAGTTAAACACAAGAGTGAGACAGTTAAACACAAGAGTGAGACAGTTAAACACAAGAGTGGGACAGTTAAACACAAGAGTGAGACAGTTAAATACACGAGTGGGACAGTTAAACACAAGAGTGAGACAGTTAAACACAAGAGTGAGACAGTTAAACACAAGAGTGGGACAGTTAAACACAAGAGTGGGACAGTTAAACACAAGAGTGAGACAGTTAAACACAAGAGTGAGACAGTTAAATACATGAGTGAGACAGTTAAACACAAGAGTGGGACAGTTAAACACAAGAGTGAGACAGTTAAACACAAGAGTGAGACAGTTGAACACAAGAGTGAGACAGTTGAACACAAGAGTGAGACAGTTGAACACAAGAGTGAGACAGTTGAACACAAGAGTGAGACAGTTGAACACAAGAGTGAGACAGTTGAACACAAGAGTGAGACAGTTGAACACAAGAGTGAGACAGTTGAACACAAGAGTGAGACAGTTGAACACAAGAGTGAGACAGTTGAACACAAGAGTGAGACAGTTAAACACAAGAGTGAGACAGTTAAACACAAGAGTGAGACAGTTAAACACAAGAGTGAGACAGTTAAACACAAGAGTGAGACAGTTAAACACAAGAGTGAGACAGTTAAACACGAGTGAGACAGTTAAACACAAGAGTGAGACAGTTAAACACAAGAGTGAGACAGTTAAACACAAGAGTGAGACAGTTAAACACAAGAGTGAGACAGTTAAACACAAGAGTGAGACAGTTAAACACAAGAGTGAGACAGTTAAACACAAGAGTGAGACAGTTAAACACAAGAGTGAGACAGTTAAACACAAGAGTGAGACAGTTAAACACAAGAGTGAGACAGTTAAACACAAGAGTGAGACAGTTAAACACAAGAGTGAGACAGTTAAATACACGAGTGAGACAGTTAAACACAAGAGTGAGACAGTTAAACACAAGAGTGAGACAGTTAAACACAAGAGTGAGACAATTAAACACGAGTGGGACAGTTAAACACACGAGTGAGACAGTTGAACACAAGAGTGAGACAGTTGAACACAAGAGTGAGACAGTTGAACACAAGAGTGAGACAGTTGAACACAAGAGTGAGACAGTTAACACAAGAGTGAGACAGTTAAACACAAGAGTGAGACAGTTAAACACAAGAGTGAGACAGTTAAACACAAGAGTGAGACAATTAAACACGAGTGGGACAGTTAAACACAAGAGTGAGACAGTTAAACACAAGAGTGAGACAGTTAAACACAAGAGTGAGACAGTTAAACACAAGAGTGGGACAGTTAAACACAAGAGTGAGACAGTTAAACACACGAGTGAGACAGTTAAACACAAGAGTGAGACAGTTAAACACAAGAGTGAGACAGTTAAACACAAGAGTGAGACAATTAAACACGAGTGGGACAGTTAAACACACGAGTGAGACAGTTAAACACAAGAGTGAGACAGTTAAACACAAGAGTGAGACAGTTAAACACAAGAGTGAGACAGTTAAACACAAGAGTGAGACAGTTAAACACAAGAGTGAGACAATTAAACACGAGTGGGACAGTTAAACACAAGAGTGAGACAGTTAAACACAAGAGTGAGACAGTTAAACACAAGAGTGAGACAGTTAAACACAAGAGTGAGACAGTTAAACACAAGAGTGAGACAGTTAAACACAAGAGTGAGACAGTTAAACACGAGTGAGACAGTTAAACACAAGAGTGAGACAGTTAAACACAAGAGTGAGACAATTAAACACGAGTGGGACAGTTAAACACAAGAGTGAGACAGTTAAACACAAGAGTGAGACAGTTAAACACACGAGTGAGACAGTTAAACACAAGAGTGAGACAGTTAAACACAAGAGTGAGACAGTTAAACACAAGAGTGAGACAGTTAAACACAAGAGTGAGACAATTAAACACGAGTGGGACAGTTAAACACAAGAGTGAGACAGTTAAACACAAGAGTGAGACAGTTAAACACAAGAGTGAGACAGTTAAACACAAGAGTGAGACAGTTAAACACAAGAGTGAGACAGTTAAACACAAGAGTGAGACAGTTAAACACAAGAGTGAGACAGTTAAACACAAGAGTGAGACAGTTAAACACAAGAGTGAGACAGTTAAACACAAGAGTGAGACAGTTAAACACAAGAGTGAGACAGTTAAACACAAGAGTGAGACAGTTAAACACAAGAGTGAGACAGTTAAACACAAGAGTGAGACAGTTAAACACAAGAGTGAGACAGTTAAACACAAGAGTGGGACAGTTAAACACAAGAGTGAGACAGTTAAACACAAGAGTGAGACAGTTAAATACATGAGTGAGACAGTTAAACACAAGAGTGGGACAGTTAAACACAAGAGTGAGACAGTTAAACACAAGAGTGAGACAGTTGAACACAAGAGTGAGACAGTTGAACACAAGAGTGAGACAGTTGAACACAAGAGTGAGACAGTTGAACACAAGAGTGAGACAGTTGAACACAAGAGTGAGACAGTTGAACACAAGAGTGAGACAGTTGAACACAAGAGTGAGACAGTTGAACACAAGAGTGAGACAGTTGAACACAAGAGTGAGACAGTTAAACACAAGAGTGAGACAGTTAAACACAAGAGTGAGACAGTTAAACACAAGAGTGAGACAGTTAAACACAAGAGTGAGACAGTTAAACACAAGAGTGAGACAGTTAAACACAAGAGTGAGACAGTTAAACACAAGAGTGAGACAGTTAAACACAAGAGTGGGACAGTTAAACACAAGAGTGAGACAGTTAAATACACGAGTGGGACAGTTAAACACAAGAGTGAGACAGTTAAACACAAGAGTGAGACAGTTAAACACAAGAGTGAGACAGTTAAACACAAGAGTGAGACAGTTAAACACAAGAGTGAGACAGTTAAACACAAGAGTGAGACAGTTAAACACAAGAGTGAGACAGTTAAACACAAGAGTGGGACAGTTAAACACAAGAGTGAGACAGTTAAACACAAGAGTGAGACAGTTAAACACAAGAGTGAGACAGTTGAACACAAGAGTGAGACAGTTGAACACAAGAGTGAGACAGTTGAACACAAGAGTGAGACAGTTGAACACAAGAGTGAGACAGTTGAACACAAGAGTGAGACAGTTGAACACAAGAGTGAGACAGTTGAACACAAGAGTGAGACAGTTAAACATGAGTGAGACAGTTGAACACAAGAGTGAGACAGTTAAACACAAGAGTGAGACAGTTAAACATGAGTGAGACAGTTAAACACAAGAGTGAGACAGTTAAACACAAGAGTGAGACAGTTGAACACAAGAGTGAGACAGTTGAACACAAGAGTGAGACAGAGTGAGACAGTTGAACACAAGAGTGAGACAGTTGAACACAAGAGTGAGACAGTTGAACACAAGAGTGAGACAGTTGAACACAAGAGTGAGACAGTTGAACACAAGAGTGAGACAGTTGAACACAAGAGTGAGACAGTTAAACATGAGTGAGACAGTTAAACACAAGAGTGAGACAGTTGAACACAAGAGTGAGACAGTTAAACATGAGTGAGACAGTTAAACACAAGAGACTCGTGTTTAACTGTCTCACTCATGTTTAACTGTCTCACTCATGTTTAACTGTCTCACTCATGTTTAACTGTCTCACTCATGTTTAACTGTCTCACTCATGTTTAACTGTCTCACTCTTGTGTTTAACTGTCTCACTCTTGTGTTTAACTGTCTCACTCTTGTGTTTAACTGTCTCACTCATGTTTAACTGTCTCACTCATGTTTAACTGTCTCACTCATGTTTAACTGTCTCACTCATGTTTAACTGTCTCACTCATGTTTAACTGTCTCACTCTTGTGTTTAACTGTCTCACTCGTGTGTTTAACTGTCTCACTCGTGTGTTTAACTGTCTCACTCATGTTTAACTGTCAGTATTTACAGTTTGACTCCCATCACCCTCTGGAGCACAAGTTAGGAGTCATCAGGACTCTGTACCACAGAGCAGACAGCGTCCCCACTAACTCAGCAGCCAGACAGAAGGAGAAATCACACACAAAACAGGCTCTAGAGAAATGTGGATATCCTAACTGGGCCTTCCTGAAAGCAGAGAAGAAACCCAAACAGGACTCCAGCCAGCCATCAGGTGAAAAGAAGGAACCCAGACCCAGACCAGTGGTCATTCCGTATGTTGCGGGAGTTTCAGAGACATTGAGACGTTTATTTTCTAAACACAACGTCCCAGTGGCTTTTAAACCCCAAAATACATTACGGCAAAGACTGGTTCATCCCAAAGATCCAGTCCCCCGGCACAAACAGAGTAATATTGTGTATGCTGTTCAGTGTCAGGAGGGCTGTGATCAGTCTTATATCGGGGAAACTAAACAGCCACTGGCCAAAAGGATGGCCCAGCACAGAAGATCAACATCATCAGGTCAGGACTCTGCGGTCTACACTCATCTCCAGGCCAGCGGTCACTCTTTCAGGGATGAAGATGTTCACATCCTTGATAGAGAGGAACGATGGTTTGAGAGAGGAGTAAAGGAGGCCATCTTTGTGAAAAGAAACCGTCCATCATTAAACAGGGGTGGAGGCCTCCGGGTTCAACTGTCCCCCTCTTACAATGCTGTTATTGCTAGTATCACTCAGCCCTCTGTGAATAGCAAACAACCATCAGGGTGCTAACGATCCATCGTTAGGCTGATGGTCCTCCTTGATCATGTGAGCAGCTGGTTTCGGCTGTCATCAGCCAACTGGTTGTGTAACACTGTGAGAGGGTGCTATTTATAAGACTGAGCTGAATACAGCAACTCAGACTGAGGAAGTCTTTCGGACGAAAGACGAAACTTTTCTACAAATTTTTTTTTGCTTTGTTTTGTTTTTTGAATGTCCAGAGGACCAGACTTAGCTTTTTTAGATAGAATGCCTAATCTGTCATGGGTCTGAAAAAAAACTAATCGGATCTACACGAATCACGTAAATGATATATTTTGCTTTAAAAACGGCAATTTTCGCCGAAAGGTGACTAGCTTGCAGATATGAGCCTTGGTGGTTCAGTGACTGTGAAAAATGTATAGGACAAGAAAGGTTTGCCAAGGACTTCTTTAACGACGAGCGGCCACGAGTTCTCTGTAACGGCTTCCAACTGACGATACATGGACACAGCCTTTTTGTGTAAACTGGCATTCATTAAAGCGCTAGTTTACACAAAAAGGCTGTGTCCGTGTATCGTCAGTTGGAAAACCGTTGTACAACCATCCTCTGCTAATAAAGAATCCGTGTTGGTGTTACACCATATTCTGTGACCATCATATTTTGTGACCATAGGGGGTGCTGTTGCATTTTTACATCATACTTTGCAATGAACAATAAACACTGTCATATTCTGTGACCGTCTATATTTCCATCATAATCATCATTTTAGTGGGCAGATGTTAATTTTTATTCTTTGGAGGAAGGAAGGAGGCCGACTCTCTCCTTCCTCCAAAGAATAAAAAGTAAAATCTGGTCACTAATACTAGCATGACTATTATGGAAATATAGACGGTGACAGAATATGATAGCGTTACCAGATAATGTGCACAATAACTTATAAAAAAACATTAAATACTTGAGCCAAACTTTTCTGCTGACTCTCTACTTCCTCTAAGGCATAAAAAAGTAACATCTGACCACTAATATCATGACTATTGTGAAAAGACTATTGTCAAAATATAGATGGTCACAGAATACGATAGTGTTTATCAGGTATTGCAAAGTATCGTGTATAAACGCAGACTCTTCCACTGGTACATTTTCATCTTTAAATCACTTCTCGGTCTGCTGCCCTCATACATCTCCTCCTACATGTCTTTGCGTGAGTGCAGCTACAGTGTGCGCTCTCAGGACATGATTACCTGCAGTGTTCCGTCAGTGAGGACTGAACTTGGAAAAAGGGCCTTCTCCTACTCCGCTCCTGCTTCCTGGAATATCTTACAAAAAGATTTGAAGCTCTCGGCCTTGACCTCTAAAATGGTTTTAAGAATCTTTTGGAATCCTGGCAAAAACCATTGCAGATATGTTCTTGTTGTGTTTTGCCAGTTTTGATACTTTGCATTTCACTTTCAATTTCTCTCCTATGTTTTTTTTTCTGTTGTTTGCTGTTTAAGGAAATTCTACCATTGCTGTTCATCATTCTTTAGTTTGTAGCAGGTCGCTTTTGTAAATGAGCCCTCGAGGCTCAATGAGATTTACCTGACTAAATAAAGGTTGAAAGAATGAATGAAAAAAAAATGCAACAGCGCCCCTCTCCCACCTATGGTCACAATATACGATGGTCACCGAATATGGTGTAACACGTGTGTGTCGTGAGTTGGAAGCCGTTACAGAACCATTTGGCCCAACTGGTTCAGTGTTTCATAAAAGCTTCATTTGCTCATCACTACTGTACAGTGCCCTGAGATTACTTATGTTAGTCGTAACCGTGGCAACACGTTCAAAAAACATTCAAACAGCTAATTCAAATATACATACATGAAAAATCCCGCCTGTGATCTTAAAGGAAATTTTAGCACGGGTTGGTTTAACGCAAATAAATTAGGTGTGTAAAACAATGTATATAAATACCAGTTTAAATGCGTTGGATTCCAGCGGTGTTTCTAAAACAGTAATTTTTTTACCCGGGCTTGCGTGACCTGTGACCCGGAAGTGTTAGCTGCCTGCATCTTCGCACATGCGTACTCGTAACTTCGCTTCTCCGTCCGCTTTCCCAACAGCGCCCTCAAGAAAAAATATTTCCTTTCCTTTCAACCTTTATTTATACAGGCTAGCCTCGTTGAGCCACGGGGACTCATTTACAAGAGGGACCTGTCTCACTCACACCCAGGGTCAATGAGATTTACCTGATTAAATAAAGGTTGAAAGAAAGAATGAAAAAAATGCAACAGCGCCCCTCTCCCACCTATGGTCACAATATACGATGGTCACCGAATATGGTGTAACACTTGTGTGTTTCGTTTTTTTTTTTTTCCTTGCAGTAATTTGATTGATGAAAACAATATAATGTATTAATTTTGTTTCGTTTTTAAAGGGGTGTAGCGAAACACACTATTACCAGATGATGGCAGCATTGCACCGTGACGTCGCCTTTCAACACAAAGATAGTGATTCGTGATGAGATTGATTTGATTTGATGTTTATTCATTCATTTTAAAAGAACAATACAAGACAGTTTCATCAGATACAAGAATACAAGTAGGATAAAATGAAGGGAGCAGAAAGAAGATGAAATCTTATTATATCTGCCCCTTATTTCACAGTTTGTTCAACCAATGATAACCTTCAAGCAACATCACAGAATGAATAATTCTACTTATTTTTCTAACTGTAATACACAAACTACATCACAAAATGAATAATTCTACTTAATTTTCTAACTGTAATACACAAACTACATCACAAAATGAATAATTCTACTTAATTTTCCTAACTGTAATACACAAACTACATCACAAAATGAATAATTCTACTTAATTTTCTAACTGTAATACACAAACTACATCACAAAATGAATAATTCTACTTAATTTTTCTAACTGTAATACACAAACTACATCACAAAATGAATAATTCTACTTAATTTTTCTAACTAATACACAAACTACATCACACTTAATTTTTTTTCTTTTTTTTTCTACTTAATTTTCCTAACTGTAATACACAAACTAGATCATAAATGAATAATTCTACTTAATTTTTCTAACTGTAATACACAAACTACAAGATGGCACAACATCAAGATGTTCACAAAATGAATAATTCTACTTAATTTTCCTAACTGTAATACACAAACTACATCACAAAATGAATAATTCTACTTAATTTTTCTAACTGTAATACACAAACTACATCACAAAATGAATAATTCTACTTAATTTTTTCTAACTGTAATACACAAACTGCGTCACAAAATGAATAACTCTACTTAATTTTTCTAACTGTAATACACAAACGCACTAAGCTACATCATAAGTACAACATAAGTGTAATACACAAACACACTAAGTTACATCATATATAGTTTTTGAGCAAGTCCTTTTTGACCTTTTTCTTAAATGTATACATTGATTTTGCATTTTTAACATCACTCTCCAGAGCATTCCACAATCGAACTCCCTGAATTGAGGTAGACCGTCCCTTTAAGCTGGTTCTGAATTGTGGTTTGATGAATATCTCTGTCCCTTTGAGATTGTAATAACTTTGTCTTTTTATAAAATTTCTTTGGATATTTAAAGGTAATGTGTTATTATGAGCCCTATACATAACTGATAAAATACTATATTCTACCAATTCCTGGAATTTCAATAAGTTTAGCTGAAGAAACAAGGTGTTTGATGGGTGACTGAAATGTTTTCTGGTGATTACTCTTACAGCTCTCTTTTGTAAAATAAAAACAGGCTTTGTAATAGTTTTGCACGCTTTTCCCCAAACCTCAATACAATAGATTAAATGTGGAACAATGATTGTGTTATACCATGCAAAGCTTTATCAATTAAAAAATCCCTGACTTTATACAGTACTGCAATTGATCTAGCTATTTTTTTAATGGAATTTACATGATGTTTGATTTGAGTAGTATAATGGGGAGAAGGAATAACAAACTGTGAGGAATGTGGGGAAACATAAAGTGTGGAACATGCATTGATTACGTGTATTATCCATTCTGTAAGAGCTTATGTGGGCTGCCATGATAGAGAAAGAAAAAGTTAGAGAGGCAGGGAGAGTATGGAGCTTAGAAGGGATCTTAGGAACAGAATTGGACAAGGAGGAAGGTCTTATTAGAAAAGCGTTGTTTACATTAAATCTAGAGAAAACTAATTACTGTACATGATATTCGGTAATAGAAAGAAAACTGTCGATGTTCCACTCAAAATTGAGGATGTTGAGATTTGTAGAGTGAATGAGGTGAAGTTTTTGGGTGTTATCATTGATGACAAACTGACATGGAAACAACACATAAATTCTGTAAGAATAAAAATAGCTAAATCGATAGCAGTACTGTACAAAGTCAGAGACCTATTGAATGATAAAGCTCTGTATTTGTTGTATAACACAATCATTGTTCCACACTTAATCTATTGTATTGATGTTTGGGGGAATGCGTGTAAAACAATCACAAAGCCTATTTTTGTATTACAGAAAAGAGCTGTAAGAATTATCACTAGAAAGCATTACCGTCATCCATCAAGTACATTATTTTATCAACTAAAATTACTGAAGTTCCATGATTTGGTAGACTATAATATTTTATCAGTTATGTATAGAGCTCAAAATAATGCATTACCTTTAAATATCCAAATGCACTTTGTTAAAAGACAAAGTTGTTATAATCTTAAGGGAACAGAGTTGTTTGTAAAACCACAATTCAGAACCAGTTTGAAGGGACGTTCTACCTCAATTCAGGGAATTAGATTATGGAATGGCTTGGAGAATGTAGTTAAAAATGCCAAGTCAATGTTTACATTTAAAAAAATGATCAAAACAAATATGTTAAAAAAATATATGTGAAATAACGTAATGTGTATTGTATTAGTTAGAAAATTAGAAAGTGTTAGTCATTTTGTACTGTATTAGTATTAGTTAGAAAACTAAAAAGAATTAGTCATTTTGAACTGTTGGTTGAAGAATATTATTGTTTAACCTGATTGTTGGAAAAAGTTGGTTGAAGATTATTATTGTTTACATGGTTTGACTACTGTTGTTTAATCTGATTGCTGGGGATAAGGGGCAGATATAATAAGATTTATTCTTCTTTCTGCCACCTTTCATTTTTTTACATTTTGTACACTTTTATGAGATTGCCTTGTATTGTTTCTTTTGTAAAAAAATGAACAAATTTAATAAACATAAACATAAACATAAACATGTTTACAGTACAGTACACATAGAACGTGGAGGATGTGAAGTTACACATCATGCCCGTTAGATGGCGGCATGCACCTGAAAGTTGTTTGCAATCCGCCTTTAATGGAAAAGAAGAAGAAGAAATAGCAGGAGGAGGAAAAGAAGAAGAGGAAGAAGATTTAAATTACGTTTTTCAACATTGTTTTTACGCAATGTAAGTATTTTAACACTATAAACAACACTTGCATGCCTTTCTTGAATCCAAATAATGCTTTCGAGAATCGGACGAAGTCGAGTCTGTGGGTCAGAGTTCAACACACAGAAAATTATTCGGATTTATTTAAAGTATGGCCTGGGGCTGAATTATACACAGCTTAGTAGAAACATGGTAGTGTGTACTTCCTGATGTAAAACCTTGGAGAATTTTTTATAAAACTGATTTACTGTAGTGTGTTTTGCTGTCTGTACAAACTGAATGAACATGTCTTGAACATTGCTCGCGTTCAAATCTGGAGTGCGCTGTTATACTCATTCATTCAACCTTTATTTATACAGGCTAGCCTCGTTGAGTCACGGGATACTCAGCTTTACGGCTGAGTACTGTTTTTTTTTTTAAACAAATAAAGTACGTACAGATGACATTTTCACAACTTTTTGCAACTCTTTTCCACACTACTCATTCCCAGTATGTTTCTTATCAAATTTCAGGCAAATGAACTGTGGGGTTTTGAAATGAATACAAGATAAAAATCAGAACACGGTGTCAGGCACCCTTTTCCGGTGTTTATGTTAGTTCATTCAACCTTTATTTACTGTATACTGTATAGGTTTGTCCACGAGGACGCATTTACAAGACAGACCTGTTTTAAACAAAGAACACATATGATATACAGACAACAATATACAATCATATAAAAAAAAAGTAAATAGTAGAAATTAAATAAAAACAAAACAGCTACAGTATAAAGAGATGTAAAATGCTAAAAACAGGAACATGTTTGTGTTGGTTTTTGCCATGAACTTAGCAGTTGTTTAAAATCACTAGAGAGGTCAAGGTTGAGAGCTTCAGATCTTTATGCAAGGGAGTGGAGATCCAGGAGCAGCGTAAAGAGAAGGCCCTTTTGCCAAGTTCAGTCCGCATTGAGGGAACACTGCAGATAATTATGTCCTAAGAGCGCACGCTGTAGCTGCACTCACGCAGTGACATGTAGGAGGAGCTGTATGAAGACAACAGACCAAGAAGTGAGTTAAAGATGAAAATGTACCAGTGAGAGAGTCTGTGTGAAGTTAATGATGGCCAAAATCAAAAAGGCGTTCAATACAAGATCAACTGGACTTTATTTGTTGCAAAAGACGCTTCGACCCCTATCCAGGTGGCTTTTTCAATTCACTGAAACCAAAATGTGAGCGTGTGGAGTTATAACAGTCTAAAGAAATCACGCACCATCATATGTAAATTGCAAGCTGAGGTAACACAATCATGTAAATTGACAGATCACACCTTAACAGTAGGGGGGTTCCCTTGAAGTCTCTGGCAGAAAACACACAACTGTATGTAGATTGACAAAAAAACACCTCACAAACCAACAAGTTAACCAGTTGGCCAGTTAACCAGGGAATACAGGGTGCAGTGGTGGGTACAGTAGTTACAGCCAGTTATGAATCTTAATGCACCATGATAGACAGCATCCAACGTCAATGGAAGGAAAGTTGCAGTTACAAGGCATTTCCTAACATTCAGAGTTAGACAGGATCTGTTTCTAAACAAGAAACTCAATTTTACTTTCAATTTACCAAGTTTTCAACATGAGGCTTAAAACCAGGTCTCTCTTGTAAATGAGTCCTCGAGGCTCAATGGGATTAACCTGCCTAAATAAAGGTTGAATTAATGAAAAAAAAAAGATGTGAATCGACCAAAATACCCAAGTATTTTTAAGAAATGCCAAACTTAATAGGGACGCCACTCAAAGATAACATTGAAGGAAGGACTTCTGGGACCGACGTCCTGTTTGAAAATATCCCCCTTTTGGTTTTATCAGCATTTAGCACAAGTTTGAGACAGAACAAATCTGACTGTATGGTGTCAAAAGCAGACTGTAAAATTTAGAAAACCTTAGCAACAGTTTTAGCTTGTCAGCATAGAAATGTAAGGATGCATCAGAGATGATCGAACCTGCGACTTTCCTTCCCTCCATTGACTACGGTGACATTATTTACATGAATGCTCCTGCAAGCACCTTGCAGATGTTGGTTGCTGTCTATCACGGTGTACTAAGATACAGTAGATTGTGAAGAGGGTGCGTCCTAAGACTGAACCTTGTGGTACACCGTTGTTAATAGTTAGATAACTGAGAAGTACAGAAGAAGTACAGTTACTGTATGTTGAACACATTGCCTCCTATCTGAGAGATAATTAGAGAACCAGCCAATAGTAATATATAGGAAGTATTGTGTCTTTGGATGTATTTTATCTTATATATACCCACAGGTGATTTGCTTGAAACTTGTAACAGGGTTTTTTTTTTTTTACAGGATTACTGAATGAGTGGGGAGTGACTGGTGGTCCTCTGGCATTTTGTTCATCTCACTCATGGATGGAGCCCCTTTAGAAAGCTAAGATGCCCCTGGAGGTCAAATGGCCGTTCCCACAATGCCCTGCTCTGGCATGGAGGATCTCCAGCTCCTTGATCATGGGCATGGTGGGCTCCTATTCCTTCTTCTGGACCAGTAAGTTGACATTTCAAAGAAAACTTTCACACTTCAGTACACCAAGCTACTAGAACAAGAAAGCTTTCACATTTTAGATTAAAAAGGAACCATTGCTTTGTTGATATTTTTGTCTCCTGTCATAGAGCAAAGAGGGGGAATTGAAAATAGCCCTCATTTGTCCTTGAATGCTGTGAGATAACTTGGAAAAATAAGCAACATACCGGCTTCCATTTTGGTGTTTGGCTACATATAGGTGTAAGAAAGGTTCCTTTCGAAAATTGGGTTGCCGTGTCAAAATTCAAGATGGCCACCCCCAACTATACAATACTGTATATGTAAACAAGACATCTCTATTAGTTGAGGCAACTATGCTTTCTTGTTTTTATATTGCTTAAAATGATAGTTTATCAAATGATTGTAGTGGTTGATGATTAATTTATAGTGGTCAGGGCCATCATTGGCCACCCCCTGGTTCCACCATTGCACCTGGGTGGTGGATAAAATGACTCCCTCCACTCACCAGGATCTGTTACTCTGAGCTGCCTCTGTTCTTCTCCTACTCACTTGAATATCTTGTACCAACAACATTAAGGTTTACTTGCATTCCCTGTTCAGTTCCAGTCCAGAAAAAAAAAACGCTCATCTGGAACCTACAAACATGTACTATTCAAATCCTTCAGAGACCGAGGACATCAGGGTACTGCTTGTCTAAATGTGTTTTGTCCTTTTTCTGTCCCCTCTGTTTCTCTCCATACCTCTGTTCAGAGTACATGAATTACCTGACGGTCCACAACCATGAAGTCTTGTTGGATCTGGTTGACCACAGGTCCTCTAACACGCCCCTCATCACTTTGTCCAATCACCAATCCTGCATGGACGACCCACACATCTGGGGTAAGAACCTGACCCGATAATCCTGGTTATTTATTCTGCAGTAAGAAGACTGAAAGCCTTTGTGTGCGTTAGGTGTGCTGAAGCTCAGACAGTTGTGGAACTACAACAAGATGCGATGGTGAGTTGTATTCAGCCACAAGTTTTCTGCTGAACTCTCTGAGCCGTACAGCTGCATGGATTAAAGTTATCTATCACCGCGATAGATATCCGTCATCTGTAAAAATTAGGAGGGGGAAAATGTGTGTTTGGTTATGGTCTTGTTAAAGCCGTCCAATCTACCGAGGATACTGACACCACTTTCAACCAATAAAGAACCAGAGCCACAGTTTGGCCCAAGCAGAGCAGAGCAGGGCGGGTTCTGCTGTCTGGTTCACGGTGAGTCCGTGTGTGAGCAGCAGAGAGAGACTGCAGGTGAAAGACGAAACATTTCAACAAGAAGAGTCCGTCCAGAGGACCTGACTTAATTTTGTTAGATACACCGTATACTGTGTACTTTATTTATTTACAAGTTTATTTTCTTTTCTTTTTTAACAATACAAAACAATCCCATAAATGATAAGAATACAAAATATAAAATGAAAGGTAGCAGAAAGAAGAAAAAAAATCTTATTATATCTGCCCCTTTTTCAAACAATTAGTTCAAACAATATTAAACTCCAAGTAATATTAAACTTCAACTCAAACCTAAACTTAAACTTAAACTTCAAGTAACAAAACAAAAGAATAACTCTTTCTAATTTTCTAACTCTAATCAATCAATCAATCAATCAATCAATCAATCACCTTTATTTAACCAGGTAGAGCCCGTTGAGATCGAGATCTCTTTTACAAGGGTGACCTGGTCAAGTGGTCAGCAGCACACGTCACATTGGCAATAGGCATTTGCACTTATCAAAAAGAAAATAAAGAAAACTACAATCACAGTAAACAGATGTTGACAGTTCAAAACCAACAGGATATGACAGATTTCTATATACATTATATACAAAACAAGCAGACAGACCTCGGTTGGGTAAATAAAGTTAAAAAAATCAACAATGACATGTATATTGGATAAGTAATGGTTAGAAACATCTGCAATGGTCAAGTTTCTTGATGACATTTTCTACTACGGTTGACATAAAGGATCCAGGAGAGATGAATGTTGATAGTTTCAGATCTTTCTGTAAGTTGTTCCAGGCTGAGGGGACGGCGAAGCTGAATGCTCTTTTTCCTAGTTCAGTTCTGACAGGAGGAACTGACAGGAGGACTAAATCGTTAGAGCGCAGGGAGTAATGACTGTGTGATGTTTGTATTAAGGAGGTGAGGTATGACGGGACTAGGTTTAGGAGGGTCTTGTAGATGAAGGATATCCAGTGAGTGTATCTGCGAGTGCTGAGAGATGACCAGCCAGATTTGACGTAAAGCTCACAGTGATGAGTGCGATAACTGGAGTCAGTAATGAACCGAAGGGCACCGTGGTAAATGGAGTCTAAGGACTGTAGGTATTTTGATGCAGCTAATACAATACACATTGAGCTATTTCATTTTTTTTAACAATTCAGTTTTGATCATTTTCTTAAACGTACACATTGACTTGGCCTTTTCAACATCACTCTCCAGACCATTCCATAATCTAATTATCTCGATTTAGGTAGACCGTCCCTTCAAACTACTGTAGTTCTGAATTTTACTTTGACAAATATCTCTGTTCCATTAAGATTATAACAACTTTGTCTTTTAACAATTTTTGGGGGGATATTTAAAGGTAATGTGTTATTATGAGCCCTATACATAACTGATAAAATACAGGTAGTCCTCGACTTGCGGCGATTCGACTTTACGAACGCGTCCCATTGAAAAGCGTTGCTTCTAGTTACGCCGTTTATGCGCCTTTAAATTTACAGGAGGGGAGGGGGGAGAGCACTCAGTGGAGGGAGGGGGAGTAACTTCAGTGGAAATTTACTACAGACCGCATGGTTTGGGGCAGACCGGAGCAGACAAAGCGGAGGAGGTTAGGAGCTGTGGACTAAGTGAAGCAGCTGGAAGCTGCAGAACTCGGAGGAGCAAGAGCTAACATGCTAACAGACATTGCTGTAAATACTGTGGACTGCGTGAAGCAGCTGGAAGCTGCAGAACTCGGAGGTGCAATGAGCTAACATGCTAACAGATGGAGACCAGAATACTAGTAGGTAATTAACTCTTTTTTTCCTTAAAAATGGCTCCTAAATGTATGTGGTTTTTGATAATTATGTAGGGTAATGTGTTGGGATAGGCTAAGTGCTTGGTAAAATAAAGTACTCTACGTATGAGGTGCCGTTTGGACGTATTTTCCAACTTAAGGCGATTTCTGACATGCGGGAATGGAACTCGCTCGTAAGTCGAGGACTACCTGTATAATATAAAATATGTACATGACCTTAGTAAAAGTACACAGTATAATGTGTACATGACCTTAGTAAAAGTACACAGTACTGTATAGTGTTCTCTAATGAAGCACCAAGAACATCAGACTGGATCTTTGGGATGGACCAATCTTTGCCGTAATGTATTTTAGGGTTTAAAAGCCACTGGGACGTCATGTTTAGAAAATAAAGGTCTGCTTCTCGTGCAACATACGGAACGACCACTGGTCTGGGTCTGGGTTCCTTCTTTTCACCTGATGGCTGGCTGCAGTCCTGTTTGGGTTTCTTCTCTGCTTTCAGGAAGGCCCAGCTAGGATATCCACATTGCTCCAGAGTCTGTTTTGTGTGGGATTTCTCCTTCTGCCTGTCTCCTGATTTAGTTACACACTACTACATACTGTGTACTTTTACTCAGGTCATGTACACAGTATTATGTTCTTGTTGTTTAGGAAGCTACATGGCATGGTTAAACCAAAATAAACCAGTCTGAAGCTGGCTTCTAACTGTGCTGAAGAGTAAATTGATGTTTACAGGATGCTTGAGAACTGCAAACATTTCCAGACCTTCTGGAAGATTCTTCATCTTTAGCGTTTATCATTTTACAGTGCTAGAACTGTATTACTTTCTTTTTTGCAAATTGCCACCAGGTACCATATACAGGTAGTCCTCGACTTACGACGTGGATTCGTTCGGCGTCGTAAACCGATTTTCGACGTTAGTCGGAAAATACGTACATACTTCCCTTCTACTTCCGCTCTCGGCAAAGCAAGTCGCATATCTTTTTGCTCCTACCCTCCTTAAGCTTTCCTCCTCCCTGCTTGCTTTCTGTCTCGTCTGTGACTCTTCAGCGCTCACTCGAACCAATTTGCGATGGATTTAATAAATTGGGCTGTTTCCTCTATAGATAAGATTTTTTCCACGAAGCGGACCGGGCCAGGAGAAGCGGTCTGCCCCTCTGACACGCACGCTGTCGGATACATGATGGACTCGTGGGGACAGTGGCAACCTATGTGTCTGACCGTCTTGTCTGTCGAAGACGTGGAAGATTTGTGGATTATTGGGATATTGGTGGCAGCTGCTCTGTTTTTTGGCGTCAGCGGAGCTGTCTGCTACTGGAAGCTCAGGAAGACTTCGGCGGCTATCAGCGCGCTGGCCAAACTTCCTGATCAGCAAGATTCTCTGATCCGGGCTGTGAGCTCCTCATCCCAGCTGTTGTACGAACTGAATCGCACGATGGGAGCGGCGGTAGACCACCGCGGACCTGCGGTGCGCTTTGGAACTCGTTTACAGCCGCCCGGCCTCAATCAGGGCACAGATGGGGGTTCGTAGCTCGGAACCTCATATGATTCGGCGATTTTGGACCTGAACAGCACCTGGACTTGGAAGGCTGCAGTCAAAAAGAACACTGTGGCCTGGATTGAAGATAAACAAAAGAACTATCTAATCTGGTTTCTGCACACGACCTTGAAAAGAAGGCTGTCTGGAAACTATTCTCCTGGAGTCGTAGAGCTGAAGAGACCTTGCTGACCTCCTCCCCCCACCCCCCACCAGAGATCTCTGTGTGTGCGCCCGGATAGCGCCAAGCTGAACAACTGCTGAACTGTGCTATCTGAATGTTACTCACAGACTCTTTGATCTCCTTGCATGTCGTCAAACTGCAACAATGTCTTGTCTGGTTGTGCTTAATGCTGATAGAGTTTTTGGGACTTTATCATAGAGTGTCTTAAGGCAATCTTTGATAGATTCTTTTTTTGAATATCACAAATGATACCTATTGTGTTTTCCTTTTTCCATATCTGATTTGACCTTCATCCCGTGACGGATGAGAGAGGCCGCGCTGAAGAACATGTCATGTGTTTGAATAAGCAGCAGCTTTACATTCTCTACCCCTCTTCTGGATGACTGTGTATACATTATCACGTTGTATTGGTGAGAACTGGTGCAATGTTAATAAAAGCTCTTGTATCTTGTATCTTGTATATACATGTACAGTACTGTATTACCAAGCACTTAGCCTATCCTAATACAGTACCCTAAATAATTATCAAAAAACACATACGTTTGGGAGCCATAATGAAGGGCAAAAAGAGTTAATGGCCTACTGGGATGCTGGTGACGCTGTCCTCGGTCCATCCACTGTATTCCGTTTACGACGTAAAACCGCATTCACAATACAGTACAGTATTCCTCCGCCGCTGCACCGCGTACAGTATATTATTTTCCGCTGTTGCGCTGCTGCTTTACGACGTAAAACCGGTGCATCCGCCATATTCCCCATTCCGTTTACGGCGTAAAACCGCATTCACAGTACAGTGCAGTATTGCTCCGCCGCTGCACCGCGTACAGTACAATACTGTATTCTTCCGCCACTGCGTCACAACGTTTATGACGTAAAACTGCGTAACTCAAAATAAGGCTTTTCATAGTAAATGGGAGATGTGTCGTAACCACGAAACGTCGTAACTCGAAACCGTCGTAACCCAAAGACTACCTGTATAACAAAATGTGTTTATTGTTGTTTACCTGTGACTGGACAGGACTCCAGCAGCATCAGACATCTGTTTCACCAGAGAGCTGTACTCCAGGTTCTTCAGCCGAGGAAAATGTGTTCCAGTCTGCAGAGGTGAAGGTCTGAATGCTACGGTCGCTTCCATCCAGTCACTGAACGACTCACTCTGGACTCTCTGGTTTCTTTAGGTGATGGTGTTTATCAGAGGGGTATGGATTTTATCTTGGACAAACTGAACAAAGGGGAGTGGGTGCACATTTTCCCAGAGGGTAAAGTCTCTGTTCTTTCTTTGGTGCCGACTCTATTTTTGTTGTATTTTCCTGTCCTGTATTGAAACACTTCATATGTAAATATTCATCTTCTAGGCAAAGTCAACATGACAGAGGAGTTTATCCGTTTAAAATGGGGTGAGTGCTCAATTATTTTTGATTTAAACATAAGAAATGTTGTTCTCCAGCAGCAGAAGATGAATTGTCTTCCCTCAGCAGTGAGCCTCCATCCATCCATTTTCTTCCGCTTATCCGGGGTCGGGTCGCGGGGGTAGCAGCCTAAGTAGGGAGGCCCAGACTTCCCTCTCCCCAGCCACTTGGAGCAGCTCCTCTGGGGGAATCCCAAGGCGTTCCCAGGCCAGCCGAGAAACATAGTCCCTCCAGCGTGTCCTGGGTCTTCCTCTGGGTCTCCTCCCGGTGGGACATGCCCGGAACACCTCACCAGGGAGGCGTCCAGGAGGCATCCTAACCAGATGCCCGAGCCACCTCAACTGGCTCCTCTCGAGCCTGTTACTAAGAAAACCTGTTTGAAATCATCAATGATGACAAAGCTAGTCCATCTGTCTGTCCATCTTTACCCCTAGATGCAGTCACACACCAAAATGGAAGTTGGTACTTCACTTATTTTATAAGTTTTCATGTTCACAACATGCACAGACAGACTGTCGGAGGGTATTTCCAATTCCTCTTCTTTGCTCAGTACGTAATGGGGGAGAACAGTGCTGAGAGGAACACTAAACACTAAGCTGAACGTTGACTTGGCTCAAGATTCTTTCAGTCTCAGTCCAGTCTCCTGTTGAACAAACAGCTTCCAGATCTTAAAGGATCTCCTGATGCTGTAAGGTACCACAGCAGAACTTCAGAGGTCCATTGCAGACCATACCACCACAGTCAGGACTGTTTTGGTTGTTGAAGCATTGACAGATGATCAGTGTTTGCTCTTGATTTGTTCCTGTAGTCTTCCTTAACAAGTCGAGTCTTTATACTTTAACATTTTACTCTAAAATAACATTTGTGCTTTGCTTTCTAGGTGTGGGTCGACTAATAGCAGAGTGCTCCCTTCATCCAGTTATCTTACCACTCTGGCATGTGGGTGAGTTAAAAAAAGAGCTTTATTTATAAAAGTATTTGTTTAATTTGTTTTTATTTTGGTTTCTTTGAGAACTAACATTTTAACAGAATAAAAGTGCTCTGTGGACACATCTTAATAAAAGTAAGGAAACTTAGAGGAGAGAAAATATAATATTTTTATAACAATAATACAAAACTCCATATACAGGTACTGTACATCTAAAAAAAAAAGAGAGAGAATATTCTGAAAAAGTTAAATTTTTTGTCAGTCATTTCAGAAAAGGAAACATATTTTACATACCGGTAGATTAATTACACATACACTGAAATATTTCAAGTCTGTATTGTAATTTTGATGAGTATGGCTTACAGATAATGAAAAAACAAAATTCAGTGTCCGAAAATTTGAACATTACATAGATAGTAGTTTTTGCTACCTTTAGCAGTGTGGATAGGTGCCAAGTCCATCTGTCCCTCCCTCTCTCCCTAGTTTCCCTTAATTTTTGACTACCCCAGGGGCAACTCCAATTATTTGAAGAAACTACACCTTTTAAAGTATACTATATGACTGCAGGTACAGTATATTAGAAAGTATAGCTGTGGAGAACCCTGAAGAGGGAACAGCTGAAAGAAGATGATATTTAGCAGCAGGTGCTAATTGACTGATAAAATGTATACCGGTAATTTGACATTTTAATGAAAATTCAGTCTAGAATGCTTTTTTAAACATCAAACGTGAAAAATGAAATGTTTTGAATGTTGAGCCTGAACAGATAAGAGTAGCTGTAATTTGTTCCTACTGAAATTGAATAACCTAATTTCCGTTCATTTCATTGCTTTTTCAGGTCTGAGTGATGTTTTGCCAAATACATCGCCCTACTTTCCTCGAACCGGAAACGTGAGAGCACCGATGCATCATTGTTTTTAGTTGTGAGACATTACAGTTGACTAACTATGTCCTTCCAGAGAATCACGGTCCTGGTCGGGAAACCCTTCAACGTCAAAGAGCTTGTTGAATCCCTTCGAGCTGAAAAGAAGAGCCAAGTAAGCACAAAAAATGATTCATGTAAACGCTGGTACACAATTTATGTATGACCTTAAGAAACTTCAGGGAGCAGAAGAGAATTAAGATAAAATTAAATAAAACAATATGGATCTTTTTAAACAACTTGAATATATCCAGTATACCACACCATACCATACCACTTTATTTATAAAGCACTTAAAAACAGCAACAAGGCCAACCAAAGTGCTGTACAGCAGAAACAAAACAAGCAAAGGACATAACAAAAAACATACTGGTAGAGCCACAGAAGTAAAGTTAAGAACTACCGTAAATGATTGACATTATAGAAAACAGACAAGTTAAAAAATCAACTCACACAGGATTGATAGCCAGGGAATAATAGTGAGTTTCCAAACACGACTTAAAAACAGTGGCCCTCATGCACGAAAATGTTCGTATTCTTACCCTAAATTTCTCCTACTTTTGTTCGTACGGAGTGTTCGTACGAACATGCCACGTCAGATCCAACAAAGACTTCTATCCACAGGAAACGTGTGTATATGAGCTGTGTAAATAATGATGAATCCCACCTGTTCTATTCACCTGCTCGTGCACGCGGGAGGTCATTTACATAATTTCCACCCCTCAAAACACCATATAAGGCCACGCTTCCTGCCTTCTGACAGCAGGAAGTGTCCATTCATTCAAACACATGAAGTAAAATGAGGAACTCCACGCGTTCGGAGATCTGCTCTCAGTCGCGCTGTGGCTACCCCCCCCCCCCCTGCAGGTGTCGGATGGTCAAATATCTTTAATGTTAGTGTAAAGTTTGTAAACAACTGTGTAGTTTCACTTATTCAGAAGAGCTGTGGCGCACCGCTACCCCCCCCCCGCAAGTGTCGGATGTGTTTTTGAACAGAGGCATTTTAAAATGTCTCGAAACTACAGTTAACCTCATATTAATATTGTAGTGCATATGTTGTGTCTCCCGTGGGTCGTACAGTATCAGAAATCAAGAATAAATGGTTTGATCTGTAAATGGCTTCAAACAAACGTCTCGCCACAGCACGACAGGTGGACAGTCTGCGAGATGGAGCAGACTTTTACTGCAAGACGCGCGATGATCCACACTCAGAACACAGATGACAGTGCGCCCGCAGTCAACAGGCAGCTTAAATAAAAAATGACATGAAACGAATGAATAAGCTGGTTTCGCTTTTTCTCTGCGGTGCTGTGTGTGTGTGTGCGTGTGTGTGTGTCTGCTCGACAGTCGCGCGGCGTGGGGGGGGGCATGCCGACACTGGCGCGGGGGGACCCCGTGCCCACTGTTGGCACGGGGTGGGGGGGCGTGTGCCACACCACGCGCGGGGGCGCACGGTGGTCGAGTGGGGCGCGGGGGGGGGGGGTTTGAAGCCGCTTTCTTTTAATTTAACAAATTTGTGTCGTTGCATTTAATTCTTTTTAAACTCAGAATATTTTCTAAATAACGAAATATAAGTGATTAGTGATGGAAATCCATCTGGATAACGGCGGACCGACTGCTCGTAAAATATACGACAGGTCCAGACCACACGTACATTTTGTTCGTATCTGAAAAAAATCTTAGGATACGAAAACATTGTTGGATGCCACAAATGATCCTAAATCACTCGTACGAACAGTATAAGAACAAATCTGTGCGTACGACCGGTTCGTGCATGAGGCCCGTGAGAGAGGGAGCCTTAATGGCATGCCGTGATAACTCATTCCACAGTTTTGGACCTGCAACAGAGAAGGTCCTGTCACCTCTGAGCTTAAAACGAGTGCCTGGAACCAATAAGAGCATCTGGTCTGTAGACCTCAGAGAGCGCTGTGGGACATATGGCTGCAGCAGATCAGCGAGATAGGAGGGGGCAGAACTGTTCAGAGATTTAAAAACATACAGAAGGATTTTTAAATGAATTCAAAAGTGAACCGGGAGCCAGTCGAGGGAGGCCAGAACTGGAGTAATGTATGGTAAAATGGAGTATTCACCCATCCATTCATTATCTTTACCTTCTTCTTCCTTTTCAAGTATGGATTATTGAGTATGATAAAACAGACCAATTTTTGAAACACTGACTTTATTATAATGGTTTTGAAACCAACAAAATGTTTTAATCAGTACAGGAAATGTAAAAACTTTCTTTCCTAGCATAGATGTTATGTTGCCTCAGCATTTGTACCTGTGGTGCAGTGGTTTGACCACTTGTAATCCTTGTTTTTTTGGTCACTACCCAAAGTTCATGAATGTTGGTGAGGGTTGGATGTAGACATCCAGTAAACAAAGAGCATCTCCTTGCAGCTCAGCTCAGCACAACAACATCAACAGAGGAACATCATCTGCAAACGCAGAGACAGAGAAAGGGTCCGACTTACTGCCGGCATTGGGAACCAAACTCTCGCACCGCTTGTATAGGGACTGAATGACTTGTAGCAATAGACCCCCAATTCCATTTTCATGGGGAAAAAAAACCCACAGTATACTGTACTTCAAGGAACATGGCTGAATGCCTTCTCCAAGTCCACAACACATAAGGAGACTTGTTGGGCAAACTCAGAGGACCCTAGTGAGGGTAAAGAGCTGATCCGGTGTTCCACAGCCAGGATGAAACCTGAAAGTTATGCACCATTACTCAGGTTCCCTTATCAGTCAGTACACTCAGTGCAACACATTGACTATGGGAATTGCGCCGCCGCGCGGTTCACCTGAAGTAATACAATCACGCCTTTCTAAAGGCAGGTGGGCGTCAGCGTAAGCAATGAGGCCCCACCTTCTTTGCATAAAAGGGGCTGACGCCCCACCTTCATTTTCAGGGTGCACTTCACCGAGCTTAGGCATTGAAAGGGCAAACGTGTTGCACCTCGTTCCCTTCCTTCAGGGAACATGAGTTATGGTGCATAACTTTCAGTTCCCTTATCAGTCAGTACACTCAGTGCAACACATTGACTATGGGAACGTAATTCAATCACGCCCTGGAAATGCTCTGGAAATGCATGCTTGTGAGAACTTTATGCCTTAGACTACAGGCGTCAGCTGCTCTCTACTCTGTGGTAGAGAGAACAGCCTGAGTTACGTCACATGCTGTGACATCTAAACTGTAGTGTTTCACAAACGTGTTTGGTGATGCCCAGTTAGTAGCTGCACATATTTCTGCTACTGGTACACCTCTGAATAAGGCCCAGGAAGTGGCTAGGCCTCGGGTTGAGTGAGCATGTACCCCAGAGGGCACCTGCTGACCTTTGCTACTGTACGCCCTCTTAATGGCCTCAGTCACCCAGTGGGAGAGGCGTTGTTTTGACAGGGCCCTGCCTGCAGCAGGAGTAGCGAAACACACAAACAATTGGTTTGTTTTTCGCCAGCTGTTAGTTCTTTCCATGTAGGCACTCAGGGCCCTAACAGGGCAGAGCGCGTTCAGCCGCCTCTGTTCTTCAGTTAGAACAGGGGGAGGAGGAAAGGTTGACAGCTCAAAGTACCGTAAAAATTGGCGTTTAACACGCTCCTGTGTATAACATGCTTTGTCCAATTATTGTCAATAAATTGGAAAAATCCATAAATAACACGCTTCGGCGTATAACACGCATCTATTATGCGTCACCGCTACACGACGCGTCAGCGCCTCATTTGCCCTGCTGAAGATGGCGGCCACAGAAGCGAGCCAGCACGAAGGACTTTACAAGATAACACGGTAAAAACTATTATTTCTTTGCTGAGAAAAAATATATTTCTTAGCTGACATTATAGTACAAGGGTTCCTGAGCTTAACCGTTCCTTAATCAATTCACGAAATGGTCAAATCTGCTAGATTATAAATTGTTTCGGTTTGACTTCTTCCAAAACAGTCTCGTGCGCTACTAAAATAAATTATAAAAAATTGAATTTTATCTCAAATGTCTTATACAGCTAACAATTTGTAAATGACCACCAAATAATTACGCTCTGTAAGTTTCAAGAAAATCTGCGGTGTGGTTTATGAGTTATCTTGCTAAAAAAAACAACTAACAACACAGCTAACAGAAGTTACCTCCAGAGCAGGAGGCCGGGCAGCGACAGAGTCAGTCCGACCAGAGGAGGCTTTTTTCGGACACATGAGCTAGAAACGGTCTGGAAGTGGCCCCCTAGTGGACAAAAGTGGTACTGCACAATTTTTTGCCCAAAATTAAAAACGACGATATCGGAGCCAAAAATGGGTCTAAAAATATGGGGGAAAAATCCATAAATAACACGCTTCAGCGTATAACACGCAGGACATTCAAATGAGTAAAAAAACTGCGTGTTATACGCCGATTTTTACGGTACAGACTTCTTGGGTTTAAAGTTGGTACTTTTGGCACATATGCGGGGTTTGGACGCAGGGTGACCTTTGACCTGTCTGGGGCAAACCTGGTACACATTGGATGCACAGATAATACGTGGAGGTCACCCACGCATTCTGCTGAGCACAGAGCTAAGATTAATGCAGTTTTATAAGGTAATAAGTCTATCTTAATTAAGGCTGCACGATTAATCGCATTTGCGATTATCTCGCGATATGTTAAAACTCGATTCACTAATCGCACGGGCTGCGATTTGACTGGTCACGTGACTTGGTAGTGAGCCGCTCTGGCCGCGCGCAGCTCTGAGCGGAGCAAAACAGAGCAGGAGGGATGGGGGACACCGTGCGCTCCAACACAGTTGCTTCAGGCTCGACAGAAGTCATAAAAGTTATAAATTCAGGTAAGTTAGCCCATGTAAACGTGTATCTGATCTTAGAGGCTGAAACACAGAGACCGCGGGAGATAAACAGAGCGCGAGCTGGTCACGTGACTTGGTAGTGAGCCGCGCCGAGCAGCAGGAGCTCAGCTGAGCGGAGCAAAACAGAGCAGGGAGGAGGAGGACACCGTGCGCTCCAACACTGTTGCTTCAGGCTCGACAGAAGTCATAAAAGTTATAAATTCAGGTAAGTTAGCTCGTGTAAACGTGTATCTGAGCTTAGACGCTGAGACACCGAGACCGCGGGAGATAAACAGAGCGCGAGCTGGTCATGTGACCGGGTCTGTTTTGACGGTGCTCTGTTAGCAGCTAGCTCAGCAAGCTAACGTTCTGCGTGAAAAAGCGCATTAATTATCTGATTTAAAAAAAAAACAGTTGTGTCGTTAGTGATATGAATTAATACAGAACCAGTAAAAATAATCGCATTTTAAATCGCAATCGCAATTTATAGAAAAAAAAATCGTGATTAGATTATTTTCCAAAATCGTTCATCTCTACTTTAAATCTGTTTGGTTTAAAAAAGGAAAACACTTTGAAAACACTCTGATAAAACAGGGGCACTTCCTTTATTTTTAAAAGGCTAACATTAGTTAGAAACAGAGCAGCATCTAGCCCCAGCCCGCTCGCACGTCTGAGGATGCAGCTGGCCACGTCTCTCCACACAGTGTCAGGAGATCCTGCCAGGTACTTCTGGAGGAACTGCATTCGAAACGTGGCTGTTCTGCTGGCCAGGTGGACAAGGCCCTGTCCCCCTTCTTCTCTTGGTAAGAACAGGACTGACTGTGGCACCCAATGTCGGCCGTCCCAAAAGAAATCGACCATCTCAGATTGTATTTTTACCAACAGGTCTGGAGGTGGGTCTAGAACAGAAAGTTTGTGCCACAGTTGTGATGCAACCAAGTTGTTTAACACCAGTACTCTGCCTCTGTAGGACATTTTTGAGTGTATCCATTTCCATTTTTCCAATTTATTCTTGACTTTTTGCACCACATTGTCCCAGTTTTTCTGTACTGAAGTCTTATTCCCTAAATGGACACCGAGATATTCAAGGCCATCTCTCTTCCACGGGAGGTTTTGAGGCAGAACTGGGAGCCCTTCAGGCCACTCGCCCACGGCGAGGGTTGTGCTCTTTCCCCAGTGTACCCTCGCAGCAGACATGGTTGAAAAACTCTCTTTGATTTCACTTAGTGTGTCAACATCTTGTTGATTTTTTACAAAAACAACAACGTCGTCAGCATACGTGGATAAAACTATGCTACTATTGAAACCAGGTAAAACAAAACCATGAACACTCGAACGGATTTTCTGAAGGAGGGGTTCCAGGGAGAGTGCATAGAGCATTCCCGAGAGCGCACAGCCCTGTCGAACACCTCTACACACCCTAAAAGGAGCACACAGGCTACCGTTGAACTTCAGCACACCCTCAACGTTACTGTACAACACCTTGATCTTGGCTATGAAACCAGCGCTGAACCCAAACCTCTCCATGGTTTCCCAGAGGAAGCTGTGCTCAACGTGGTCAAAAGCCTTTTCTTGGTCAAGTGAGACCAACGCTGTGTTCAGACCTAATGAACTGGAGACTTCCAAAACATCTCGAATCAGGTGGATATTATCTACCATGGACCTGCTGGGGACGCAATAAGTCTGGTCTCGGTGGATGACCTGTTCCATTGCTTCTCTCATCCTGGTTGCCAGGGCCTTGGAGAGGATTTTGTAGTCGGTGCAGAGGAGAGACACGGGGCGCCAACTCTTTATCTCTTGCAGATTCCCTTTTTTAGGCAGAAGAGTGATGACCGCTCTTCGGCACGACAGCGGTAGTGAGCCAATGATCAGGCTTTCAGTGAAAACATCCAGCAGGTCCCCTGCCAGGATGTCCCAGTAGGCCTTGTAGAACTCCACCGTGAGCCAGTCAATGCCGGGAGCTTTCTGGCCTTGCATGCTTTGGAGGGCTGTGCTGAGCTCCTGAAGCCCTAGGGGGCGCTCCAGGTCAGTGTTGGTCTCCTCAGAGACCTGGGGTAGT
>JBBPBX010014508.1:0-2500 GCA_038048925.1 Garcialebias charrua
TCAAACCGAAACTATTTAAATCCAGCAGATTTGACCATTTCGTGAATTGATTTAGGAACTGTTAAGCTCAGGAACACTTCTGATATAACGTCAGCTAAGAAATATATTTTTTATCAGCAGAGAAATAATAGTTTTTTACCTTGTTTTGATGAAAATTCCTTCGTGGCGGCAGCCATTTTGAATGACGACGTCAGTCGACATCGTTCAAAACTCCGCCTTCTGCTCTCTGATTGCTCAGGAACACTTCTGATATAACGTCAGCTAAGAAATATATTTTTCTCAGCAGAGAAATAATAGTTTTTTACCTTGTTTTATTGAAAATTCCTTCGTGGCGGCAGCCATTTTGAATGACGACGTCAGTCGACGTCGTTCAAAACTCCGCCTTCTGCTCTCTGATTGGTCCGGTCAAAACCTACCGGAGATATCCTTGTCTATGGGACAAGTCCCAGACTGTGCAGTGAAGGGAAATGAGAATTGAGCGGAGCTGTGCAGGAAGGCGAGGGCCAGGCTAGGCCAGACCTAACTTTTTAGATTTATTTAGACAGGTTTATCCCATTGAGCCTCGAGGACTCATAAATGCCCCTTATCCACAGGGCCTGTTCGCGCTCGTTCGGTCTCCTTCATACCTAGTTAATATCTAGTTGTGGAGTGTATCCACAGGGCCTGTTGCGGTGGAACCAGCCCTATTTTTGGGACCTTCTTGACTGAGGTACTAGGTCTTGTTATTGCTGGGTCCGGTTATGACATCAGCGCAGTGTTGGTCACTGATTGGCCAGGGGGCGTATTCCTAGGTCGGAGGGCGTCATAACAATTCAGTCTTCCACCAAAATCCAATCCACCTTTTTCTTTTTTACCTACCATAATAGACAACAACAAGTCAGAGGAGCATATTTTTGAGTATTTACAGGGTAATCATGTCACAAACGTGGAAGTTCAGGCATTTCTGTATTTGCTGGCAGACGTCCAGCCACAATGGGAGGGAGAGTGGCTGACACACAACCACAGCTCTTCTGGAATATAGTAAATGGTGAGTGTTTTATAACTTTAAGCATATTTCCAGTGAATCATGCAACTGTTTCAGAGTTTTTGGACTGCAAAACGACCGTTTCAGAGACTGACTGGCTTCAGCAACAGCCGACAGGCTTTTAGAAAAAAAAAGGAAAAAAAAAAGATGGCGGAGCGGCTCGTTTCTCTGAAGAAAAGTAGGCTGGCTACCTAAACAATTATTTGTTAGCTCAAAATTATAGCAGAGGTGTGTCTCAGTCTAACGTTTTCTTAATAAATGTACTTTAATGGTCTAATCTGCTTTATTTAAAACTAGTATCGCACTTTGTGCTCGTGCATGCGCGCGCAGAGGAGGAGAACCAGGAAGAAGAAACGCAGTTTGTTTATCTCAAATTAACAATAAAAGTACTTACCAGTAAACAATTATTTGTTAGCTCAAAATTATAGCAGAGCTGTGTCTCAGTCTATCATTTGCTTAATAAATGTACTTTAATGGTCAAATCTGCTTTATTTTAAAACTAGTTTTGCGCGCTTGCACACTCGTGCACTCGCGTGCACATATTACGTGAACCAGGAAAAAGGAGCAGCTTGTTTATCTGAAATTTAACAATAAACGGTACCTAAACAACTATTTGTTAGCTCAAAATTATAGCAGATGTGTGTCTCAGTCTATCATTTGCTTAATAAATGCACTTTAATGGTCAAATTAGCTGGGGTGCTGCTGCAGCTGTTTTTGGTTCAGTCAGAATGAATGGAAACGGTCATATCTGTCCAAAATGGTTTATACATATGTGAAAAAATCCATAAATATGTCACTTTGGCCTATAAGTCCCAGGGCATGTAAATTTAGCAAAAACACTGTGACTTATAGACTTATTGAGGCAAGAAGCAAATTGATGTATCCAGTTACAGTATTGTTATAAAACTACATTTACTACCAAAATTTAAGAAGAAAATGACAGTAATCTATCACTTTACAATTAGTTGCTCTGAACTGAAGTACAAGAGGTTGCTGCTACGGTTGCAGCTCAATGTCATGATGGTATTAAAAAATATTGTGATGGTATAAAAAAGGTATTAAAAGGTATTAAAATTAACTCAAGAATTTCTGTACATACCGTGTCTTAACAAATGAGGCTGACACGGTTATGTCGTCATTAGTTGTAATCTATGCTAACTGTACTCTGTTGCTGTTTTTGCACTTTTATTTTGATGCAGACAGTGTCCCTGAAGATGAAGGCTCTTCAGATTCTGTTTCTGACTCTCCAAGTACATCTACATCCACTCCGCCGGGCAACACGCAGCAGAACGGCACCACACAACACCCCTTACTAGGTAACAAGCAGCAACAATTGTGTTTAACATCATGTCAATATTAATTTTGTTTTGTATTTATTGTTTTCTTATAAAACACCGTACATGTAGTAAAATTACATTCTCATTTATTCAATTGTGTTTTAATGTTAAAATGTATTATTTATTTATTACTTTAACT